>OX387355.1:5987500-6262500 GCA_947563465.1 Archips xylosteana
CCCTATTCCCTCTCCTTTAGGGCCGACAACGCACTGGCATCGTGTAAAGCGCTGCGGGTGTCTATGGACAGTGGTGTTCATTTAACATCAGGTGACCCACTAGTTCGTTTGTCTGGCCTAACATAAAAAAAAAAAAAAACTTTGTTTTTCTTTACCAGAAAAACTAGAACTACCTATATGTAGTATTTTTGAATACAAAAAATGAAAGTGAGACAAAATGAGGGTTTATAACACAATGTGGGCCGTCAGTAGGCTTTAAATTTTTGCTTCCCCTACTAACCCGTGCAGTGCAATACCCAAAATTTATAATATTGAAACGCAATTGAAATATCTTCAAAATAATTGTTCACAAAAATATACTTTACAAAGCGCCTATACCTACGTATATTTATAATAATTAATAAATCATTGCAATTTTTGTTAAATTTTGAAGTCTTTTTCCTCCATGTATTTTTAAAATAACTGTGTACTTTTTTTACCTGTTTTGCGTTTGAAACCCAGAACGTAAGATGGTCGAACGCAATGAATTTTCCATCTTCGGGCTTTTTCCCCTTATCCGTGTATGAAGTCTGAAAAATAATAACGTAATCACATTATCTATGGGTTACAATTGGGCATGGATTGATCTTAGTAGAGGGGTGTTTTTTTAAACCGGTGGTTCGGTGTAGTACCTAAGTATAGGTACGCGAACATTACCGGGTATAGTTAAAATTTTATAAGCTGGGGGTTTAGGACCGCAAAACTCATCTGGTAAAGATAACATTGTTCTCGTTTGTTGAAGCCTACCGTTAATAACAAATCAGAACAAGTAACAAAAAATGCAAACAAATAACTACCGTCTTCTCTAAGTTACAAGGTTGAAATTGCAAAAGCTTAACTCATTAAGAAAGGCCTTTCGTCATTGTAAGCGGTAACCAGGTGGATTGGATCGTCGGCGTTGTAGTGCGCCCATAATAGAACAAACGAGAACAATGTTATCTTAACCAAATGAGTTCTGCAGTCCTAAACCCCCAGCTTATAAAATTTTAAGTAAGTATACCCGACGCTTCAGACTAGGATTGTATCGGCACTTCGCTTTCGCCACCGTATCCACAAATTGTACCTCCCCTCCGTCATGTTTTTGCGGAGTTGTAACGGAGGCTTATTCGATTTGTGATAGGTTAGTGGATTTCAAATGTAGCAGATTTGGGATCTGCAAATCACGTTCTTATAATGTATACTAGCTGTTGCCCGCGACTCCGTCTGCGAAGAATAGGGGTACAAAAATAGCCTACGAGTCCTATGACCTACTCTCAGACCTACTAAATATAGAGAAAAAATTGCATACAAATTGGTCAAGCCGTTTTGGAGTTCAATAACAAACACTTAGATCTATTTAACTACAACTAGCTGTTGCATGTAATATAACTCTATCTGTATCCACAAGTAAAGATTTTTTTAGAATCAGTTGAGCAGTTCCAGATATTTATAAGCCACTTCGATATAAACATCAATTATTAAATTAAATTTATTTATTATGGTTTGCCACAGGTAAAATACTATAAAACTTGCACTACAACATATGAGTAATGCGTGGTTATATGTATAACTAGTATAAGTATTATTGCCGAATTTAGAACCCAGTGTTTTTTTTAATTCTTTTAATAAGAAGGTTAGAAACGTGAGTTAAACATTATCATCTTTGTCTTTAATGCGTCACCTCAATCATATCACTTACAACACTATATTATTCTTTTCACTGTAGCATGGTGCGGGTGACACTTGACACACCGTTTCGTTGTTTCGTTACACTTAGAAAAAATTGCTGCGGTGATTATACATGGCGAACTATATAAATTCCAGTCCAAATATGTCTGGCGTTAAACATCTAAAATTCGAAAAACTATCATACAAGAAATAAATTTAACTTAATTCATTTTTGTTATCAATGTAAAAATTAAAATACGATTAGGTTAAGAAACGAAATATGCGTGTAATGAGTCATTTAATGATGGGACAAAATCTACCTCGAGTTTATCGATACTTATTAATTTGTAATGTAAATAAGTAAATAACAATGTGCTTTGAAAAAATGTATTCCATGCCGTGGTAACAGATTGGTATGTCCGACAAATACGTAAGTTTATGAGAGACACTTATCCACGTGATATAATGCTTCTATAATATTATTATTATTCGTTATTTAACGACTTATTTTATTCAATAAGGTTCTATTAAAATAAAAGATACAAGTAGGTCATTATCATCAAAACCTACATAAAAATTTGTACGGAACCCTTGACTTAACTATTTTTTTTTGCATTATAACAGAATTCCGGTACTTAGTTTACTTTATGTGATTTCATGAAATAATCGTAAATTTATATTATTAATTACACATAGTTGAAGTTATAAATTTATAGTTTTATCGATTCGAGTTTTAAAGCTTTCACTTCTCTAGTCTGTGGTTTTGATACCTGCCACCCGCACCATACTACAGTGAAAAGAATATAAACCAAGCATTAAACTTACTGGAAAGTGACAGTTGTCATTTACTTCAAAAAATAAAGAGACCGCTTTTTAGGGTTCCGTACCCAAAGGGTAAAAACGGGACCCTATTCTGAGGCTCCGCTGTCCGTCCGTCTGTCCGTCTGTCACCAGGCTGTATCCCGGGAACCGTGATAGCTAGAGAGTTGAAATTTTCACAAATGATGTTTTTCAGTTTCCGCTATAAAAACAAATACTTAAAAAATGGAATAAAATAAATATTTAAGGGGGCTCCCATACAACAAACGTGATTTTTTTGCTCGTTTTTGCTCGATATTGAAACGGCAATAGGTAGACGCTTGAAATATTCACAGAATATTTAATTATATATTGACTTTAAAAATAAATCATTAAATTAAAATAAAAAATATATAGGTATTTAAGGGGGCTCCCATACAACCCACGTGTTTTTTAAAGATAATTGTACGGAACCCTTCGCGCGCGAGTCCGACTCGCACTTGGCCGGTTTTTGCTTTAGAAAATAGTGTGCATGACTTCTCCCTTTTTACCGACTTCAAAAACGAGGATGTTATCAATTCAGTTTTACGTTTTGTTTTTGATTAATGCGTAAATTAAATAAACCTAGTTTCTGTATAAGTACTACAATTTATATTATGAGTCACGCTTCTCTCACATTCCGATTTGCCTAACGGAAATGTTATCACCACGCCACTTGTAAGACTCACCATTTTGAAGAGTCTTAAAATCCGTTAAAACGCTGAAGTAATCGAGTCAACAAAGACAACAGTTAAGTAAGGCAATGTTTCTAGAACTGGAGAATATCTACCTGCCGACGTTTTTATATGAAACCAGAAATGTGCTTATTTATATTAAAACAACTTGTGTGTAAGGGTCCGTCCATATGGATCCAAATTCTAACTTATTTAATGTCTTTTACGGGCTCGTTAACTACAGCAAAAATAAAATAAAAATTAATCCCTATTTCCCTTAGTCACGTTATAGAACAATTAAGAACACCTAAGAAAAAGAACAAGAACACTTAAGAACAATTATATTGTATTGTTGATCGAAGCCCGCCGAATAGTATAGTGGTTAAACTACCTGGCAGCTTACGCAATGAAAAGAGAAAACGCTCCCCGCGCCGCTACCCGCCCCGCTGCCCGCTGGCGCCCAGTTCGTAGCTTAATGGTTTTTCATTTCAATTTAAGATAATCACATTATAAATGCAATTTTTCCAATAAAACAACAAGTAATTAAATTAAGAAAAAATCTGAAAGAAAGTTTCTTATTTTTTTCTTGTTTTAGGGTAAGTAATTAATAGTAGATTGTACACCAAGGGGATAAAGCACTGCATTATGTCACGGGCGCGATATTGAATCCTGAGCGTATCGAGGGACTCCAGATTTAACTCCCGAGCGTAGCGAGGGGGTTTTTAGTTGATTCCCGAGCGAAGCGAGGGAATTAAGATGGAGTCCTGAGAGCAGTGAAGAATTTAAGTGCGCCCAAGGCAAAATCAGTTTTATCCCCGAGGAGTATACTCTACTTTCCTCACCTTTTGCGAGACAATAAAAACCAAGGCTCCTAGAAAAATACTCGAAATAGACCCAGAAGCACTGATTCTGACACTGACTTTGCGCCTTTCGCAGTTTTCCATTTGTCGAAATCTTTGTAAGCTTTTAAGTATTTTTCCTTCGACTTCTCTGGGAGTACATTATTAACAATTTCTAAGGCTGGCTTGCGCAGACCTGGGTTAGCTACTTAACTCCGAGCGAGGTAACTGCTAACCCAGGGTTAACAAGTGTCAAAATGTATGGAACTGTCATTCTTAACCCACGGTTACCGATTTAATTTTTTTACCCTGTACTGTGCAAGTGGTCCTAAGGCGTCTAATTTAATGGAATCAGGAGTCAAATCACTTTCGTCACTCGATATTTTCTTAATGTTTTATCTTCTTTTGCAGTTTTGATACTTAAAATTGCAGCGTATTGAAACACTCGCGGCTTTTGTTTAAGTATTTGACTTTGTTTTCGTTCGGCCGCGGAACTGCAAATAAATGAGGCGCGGCGCGGCCCCCGCGGAGCTGGCCACGTTGAGCACCAGCACCAGCACGAGCTGCGCGCTGGCCTGCACGCCGGGCGATTTTGAAATTAGACTTTAAGTGCATACCAATAAGAACTACGAGAAGTGAGAATCACATTACTGCCCTGGGTTATAATGAAATTCAGTACAACACTACTGCCCGGCGGGTTATAATGAAATTCAGTACAACATTACGCCCCGGCGAATGCCAAGGGCTATAATGATTTACTTTGAGAGAGGTTTACATGATATATAATAAGGCATTGTCGAGCAGGTGGTGTGAAAACATTGTTAATTTAATTCGACGCGTGGATCTAATTTGTCCTCTAGTTTTTTGCTTGCTATTTATTAATACTTAATGCATTTTGCAGCTACACAATAGCTTTTGTATAGTGTACGTGGGACAATAAACTACTTACAATTTCACATGCTGAAGAAATGAATATTGATTTGTTTTTGTTTGCTAAAAAAATAAAACGGCGATGTGCTAAAAGATATACTTACTTATTATGTACTTGCAACTAATTTTTGCCCGCGACTTCGACATCTCTATCTTGCGGGAAATTCCATAAACCCCTTCTAATTGCATCTCTATAATATATGCCGAGTATCAAATCTCTATAACAACATCACCTAGTCAGTTAGTTAATAAAAACATTTTAACAAAAAAATTAAACCGTCGAAAAAACTGAAAAGCAAACAATAATACCTTTTTGTTTGACCAGCTACCAGTTTGAAGTCGGTGCCTCAGTACGAGCCAGGAGGAGTGATAGTTAGAAGCCAATCAGGTAGACGATTATAGGTCCACTCCTCCTGGCTCGTGCCGAGGCACCGACTTCAAACTGGTACCTAGATTAAGGTCAAACAAAAAAGGTATTATTGTTTGCTCTTCAGTTTTTTCGGCGGTTCAATTTTTTTGTTAAAAAGTTTTTATTTTATACTTTTTTCCCATCCTTGGGGTAAATTTTTTTTCCAAATTTATGTAATACCAACTTCACGGTATACTCTATCCAATAAAAAAGAATTATGAAAATCAGACAACTCTGTAAAAAGTTAGTCAATCATCCCCTGTTTTCCTACCCTTAGGGTAGGAATATTATTTCCAAATTTAAATGGGACCACCCTTGGGGTATACGCTTTCCAATAAAAAAATAATCATCAAAATCCGACTACTCTGTAATAAGTTATGCGTGGTCATATAGTACAATCAGTGACTGAACAATCAATCATCCCCTGTTTTTCTACCCTTAGAGTAAGAATATTATTTCCAAATTTAAATGGGACCACTCTCGGGGTATACGCTTTCCAATAAAAAAAGAATCATCAAAATCGGACTACTCTGTAAAATGTTATGCGTGATCATACATAAAAAAAAATATATATACACGTCGACTTGAGAACCTCCTCCTTTTGTTTTCGTCGGTTGAAAATAATCCTCATCTTCCTTATCCTACGGGAATTTCGAAACTTTCTGTTCAAAATCAAATAAAAAAAATGCATATACCTACTTAATTTGGTGTTACCATAACTAAATTTAATCAGACACGGTCTTTTGTTAGTGTTATTACCTTCGTGACACGTGTAATGCCAGTTCTTGTACTCTAGAGTGTAGACTCTAAGAGCGACGCCAAAAAGTGGGTTTTTACTATTATTATTATTATTAGCCTGTGTTAATGTACCATTTTTTTTTTTTTTTTTTTTGAATGAGTCGCCAGAGGGGCCAAAGACGCGAAGTCTTTGCTGTTTTTTAACTTTAGGGTAGGAAGACTGACTTGTGCTCGGGAAAAATCCCTTCGGACGAACTGGGAATGGAGGGCCCAGACAGTGTCCGACTTGCACGGACTAAAAAACCCGGTCACAAGTCCCCTTCTCTATTGATTATTAATACAAAAAACGTGTGCTTTATATTTTGAGGAGGGGAGGGGCAGGGAGGGGACTTAATCTACCCACAGTGTCCTGCCTCAGCCATTTGCTGGAAGGCCGGGAGAGGAGCATGCATTCTCCCGCTGGGCACTGGGGGGTGCTTAGGTCGGTCTTTTATGTTTTTACCCGTTGGTTTATTCCTTGACCATTGCTTGGTTTATGTACCATTGCTGGGCAAAGGCCTCTCCCCTGGACTTCCAACTCTCCCTGTCTGCACTTATGTCCGGCCAGTCTCCCAAGAACGAGTCTAGGTCATCTCGCCACCTCCGCCTTGGTCTACCGCGGCACCGATAACCATCTTGGGGCATCCATTCAGTGGTAACCCGCGCCCGCCTTTCTGGGTGCATGCGGCGGACGTGGCCAGCCCAGTCCCATTTGAGCCTGGCGGTTGCTTTGCCTACATCTGCGATGCAAGTTTTGGAGCGCAGTGTAGTGTTTCGGACTCGATCGGTCCTTTTCACGTCTAATATGCTGCGTTCCATAGCTCTTTGGCAGACCAGTTTTTACTATAAAGTTAAATAAAATTAAAATGATCAATTAACCTAGGAATCTATAATTTATGAATATCAGAAAAACAGAAACTGAACCTAGATCTAAAATTTTACAATTATAAAATATGAAAATATGCAATAAAAACTGAAATATTGGTCATGCTTTTAAATTTATCTTGCATTATCAACAGTGTGCACTCGCCTTATGTATCAATGTGAAGGCGTGATATTCCAGAGTATCATGCCATAGGTAAATGAGTTGGTCACTGCGTAGAGCCGAGCCTCCGGCGCACAGTGGGCCTGTCAGACGTTACGATTAGACAAAATAAAATATATTTATAAAAGTTTCATAACAGCACAGCGAAATGTTAGATTAAGGGTTAAAAACAGACTGTGAATGAATTTTAAAAATATGTTTCCAGAAAAGAATTATTTTGCACAAGAAAGTAAATTAAAAATATGTAAAAGCCTAAAATTACATAGGCATCGAAACATATTTCGATGATATAGATCACCGTATTGATGATCTTTGATTTTTTTTACTGAAATCAGCCCAACCCTTATAAAATCTTAAATGAATAATAATAAGAATGAAGTGTTTTATTTTATTTGTATCCAACAAAAACAGCAGTAGAGAAAATTTCCTTTGAAATTTAGTTTAAAGTTTAAAGAAGTATTATTGCGTGATTTGCTTGACAGGAATGATGACGGGGTTTATGTTAGGCTCTCTCATAAGGAAAATCGAGGTAACGAGCTTCGTAATTAACGGACTAGGTCGTAGGTTGGTCATACAATTAGTCGGTTTTAGCATGAGCAGGCGAACGGACACGCTTTTCCATGACTTACCGACCACACTCCTATCGTTACAGTATGACTTTCAAACACCAAGTACTTATATAAATTAGAGATGACGTGACTAAGTCCACACCAGTAAAACAGTGGTGTCAGTAGGCACTACGTATTGCTTGAAGTTGTAGACAAGATCAAAGTAAAGTATGAGAACCAATGTCAAATGCATAATCATTTTATCCGGACGATGGAAACACCGATCCACCGTGCAGAGCCATTCGGTAAACAAAATGCAAATGATATTCGATAATAGAAAACTGGATTCGATCGAGAACTAAGCACAGAGATGGGGTGGCGAGGCGTCACAGACTCTTGACCTACAGCTTGTAAATGTTGCTTCTATGTATCCCACTGCTGGGCTGGGCTACCTCTTATAGCCATTAATAAGATTAGGTCATTAATCATCAATACGGTGATCTATATCATCGAAATATGTTTCGTCTTTTACATATTTTTAATTTACTTTCTTGTACAAAATAAGCTTTGATGACACTTTTCTGGAACATATTTTTAAAATTAATTAAATCTTTCTAAACTCTTACCTACTTGAACATTACTTAATCGTCAAAGAAAGCTTTAACAAAACAACATTTGTTTGTAGCTTTCAATGGCATATGTTCGTAGACATAGCTTGGAGACTCGCTAAACCGCGCGCGGCGCTCGCACAACTCGATCATCGCTTGTTTTATATTATTTTACATGCTCTCGCGCATCCACCCCACTTACACTCCATTGGTATTTGATACCTGTCGGGGTGGGTTCTGTATTGCGTCAACCAGGGACGGTTGGATACAACTATTTCAAATTCTTGCGCAATATCCTTGTTAGATAATCTGGAAAAATCTATTGTTTTTTCCACGTGTAAAATCTACCAAAGTCAATAACTCAGCAAACTACATTCGTATTTTGACTGCTGTTTTAGACCTTTTATTTGCGATGCTGTTAACGTTTCGCATGCTTAGACACTGACCAGTGCTAAATTTTAGGTTATCTGTAAATTTATTTGAAACAAAACGAGAATGCAGGTTGCTTTCATTTACCTTGTTATGCTATATGTTAGGATAGACTGTGCTTCGAAGTCTGGATTGATGTCTTAATCAGTATTGTGATGATGAGAATAAAACAATATAGTTATATACAATTTATAACATTTATTTATTTTACATGCCAGATGAAGAGAGCATACAAGTAGCAGTAGCCAGGCAAAATTAGCTCCCAAATGATGTCACAAGTATTGAAGTGAATGTATTGAGACGTTATTACTTCTGATGTGATATAAAACTAACCTCAAAAAAAAATTACGTTTCAATGTTAATTTGAGCAAAGTACCTAGTTAGATTATTTTTAGTGTCTCGTAATGTATGTGGTTAAAATTTATCATACATGTGTCTTAGTGAGACCTGCTAAGGGAGTAAGTGCATGTTAATTAGTAGTTATTTTTTTCTGTATTATCTTCTGTACACTTATTTCTGTTTGTTCTCCAAATAGGTGTCTCTATGGTTTCGTTGGCTACACTCTTCAAATACAAGGAAAACAACCCTTCCCACTATTAAGACTACATATGTGGCTTTATTTTATTCGTCTTTCTTATCATTGTCAGAAGATTCTTCAGTCTTCTTTGCTTCCAGACGCTCGACCGCTTCAAACACCCACTTGTAGTTCTGGGCTCCAAAACCCTGCACAAAAAAAACTGTAAGTATTTATGAAATGAAACTTCTAATGCGACTTCCAACAAGCGTTGCGTTAAATGCATTGCGTTAAATACGCAACGCAATGCAACGCAACACAATTTGACGTTTGCGAGACGTTCGCATTGTATATATATACTAACGGATGTTAAAAACTTCGTCAGTGCGATCCAGAACAGTTGCGTCGTTTAGTATGAAAACTTGTAAAAATCAAAACTATTTTAATGGTAGATCGTAGAATAAAGTATTTTAAACGTATTTAGTAAAAAAAAGTATTGAATATCTTTGAGAATTACGAAAAATCAAGAAAAATTATAAGAAAATAACGTGCGCACGAGGAGCAACGCCATCTAGCGACGAGTTAAGTAACTTGTTTCGCTAGCGCTGTAGTTGGTTGCTTGCTAGCCGCAAATGTATGAGACTTCATAAAAGCGCCATCTAGTGAGTAATTTAAATACATAGATGCATAAGTAAATTTAGTTCTTTAAGTTATTGCAATAAGGTTCATATTGCAATAAGTGCCTTTTTCATTTCCACATTACGAAGTTTCACTTCTTCCGCGCGGAGGAACTGCACGCACCCGGTTTTTGTTATACGTACTTTTTATGGTTCCGTATCCAAAGGGTGCCAACGGAACCCTACTACTGAGACTCCGCTATCTGTCCATGTGTCTGTCACAGGACTCTATCTCATGAACCGTAATAACTAGACTCTTGAAATTTTCACCGATTAAGTATGTGTTTGTGTTTATGCCTTGGGAGTATCTAAGAAAATTTTACTGGTTAGGTAAATTCTACATAAACTAAGGTCACACGGCGGCCACGACGTACAAAATACGCGTTCTTGAATCTACATAAGCACGACAACGTCTGTACACGCGTACGCCTACATACATCGCGCGCGCACCCGACTGGATTCCGGCGGTTCCGGCAATCTGCGCCTTGAGGGGTGGGGTAACTCGAATCGGTGCGGGGCGGAGCGTGGCCAATCTGTACGTTAGTACTATTATAATATATTCTGTGCTAAGGTAGTGTTTAAAGTACTTTGCAGAAAAAAAACTTATGAGAAAAATATGAAAAATTTTAGTGAACTCAAATTATTGAGAGTTTTATTTTTGTTGTAAAATGCATGATGACACGAGTTAAAATGGAATTGTTATTGGAGAAAAAATTCACGGTCGTAGGTCGAATACTTAGTTCAGCTACCACTAAGAAATTATACCTGAAATCCGGCAATTCTGAAATTTTTACTAAAATGCTTATAACTCTGAAACAAATGAAAATCGCTGAACATACATGGGGGGTCGATTCGGTAGCTCCAGAGGTCCCCTACCTTTGGTCTTCGTATACCCTGTATTGCTAAACCGTTTAAATGAGTCATCACCCCCGCGGTACAGGGACTGGGGGGTATGACGGTTCGTGTGCCTGCCACCCGCACCTCTCTCAGCCCCTTTGCCGTCATTCCCTCCAATCCCTGTACCGCGCGGGCAAAGACTCATTTAAACGGTTTAGCTATACGTTTTTTTTAACTGAACAATTTTTAAAACATTGTAACTACATGGCCAGTTTTAATAAGTAGCATGTTGGACTCTGACTTACTCTATGATTCCTCCTCTGCAATATCTCGATGAAGAGCGTGGGTCTGGCTTGCACATGCGCGGTGAACGCCTGCAGCATGTACCCTTTCTCGTCAAAGTCTATCAGGATGTTGTTCGCCTGCAGCTCATCGATCGCCTCCGATACTTTCAAGGGGCTGTCTGCGAGCTTTTCGCGGATGATATCGTAGTATGTTGGTGGGAAACCCAAGATATCTGCGCCACGCGCTTTGAAGTTTCGTATCTGGTAATGGACAAGGATAACAAGATAAAATTGAAAATTATTAGACTATTTACATTATTACGATGACATCATGACTATTCATGAAGTTTTGGGACACTTTTTTTTCTCCTAGAAAGCTCATGATTCTGAGCAAAAATTATGTACAATTTTCCAAATTTAAAGGGAACTCGAAACATGAACAAAATAAAAATTGGTCCATTTGATATACAAAGTTATCATCATCATCCCAGCCTGTATACGACCCACTGCAAGGCACAGGCCTCCTCTCAGAAAGAGAGGGGTTCGGCCGTAGTTACCACGCAGGCCCAGTGCGGATTGGAAACTTCACACACACCTTTGAATTCCTTTGCAGGTGTGTGAAGGTTTCCTCACGATGTTTTCCTTCACCGTCAAGCTCATGGTAAATTTCAAATGTCGCACATTGATTTTGAAAAACTTAAGAGGTGCGAGCCCGAGCTCGACCCCACGACCCTCTACTTGATATACAAAATACTTTATTGAAATAAACATCTTATGTAAAGTTTGGCTCTGCATGAGATTTGATTATTTTGACAGTCCGAGGTATATGGCCTCGTCTTGGCAAAATTTTACATGAATGTGTTACTTATTTGTGTTTTTTTTTACATGAAACGTCTTACGACTCCATTCCATCAATTGTGGTAGCTGTTAAAGTTCAAGCTAGGGTAATGCAAAGTGCCCATACGTAGCGTTCTCAGTGAAAATTTTGTCCCCTTTTTGATGGCAAAATTAACCACTGTGGTTGTTTCTCCAAAAAGTGACATTAACTATCTACTGTCTTGTGATATGGAAGATTATTTCTATTTTTCAATATAAATAGTTTTACTTTCTTTTCTGTAAGGTCCCTGTGCTCGACACTGACTCAATAAATGGCACCTTCAATCTTATGTCATAGTAAGAGAGGTGACAGGTAGGTGTCATCTACTGGGCGTTGCGATGTCGAGCATTGGTACGTTTACCTTAACTAAACTTACAGTAGCAACTATGTCATCTGTGTAGAAGGCTACATGCTCCACGCCGGAGGTTCCGTGAGCCTTAACATACTCGCTCGCCTTGCTCGTCGGTCGCAATCCTTTGGCTGCTTGGTTCATTGAAAGCTGTAGAAGTTCATAGATCAGTCGATAGATGGCACTGATTGCAATTTCAATGTAAGGGTAAAGACACACTGGGCTAGTTTAGGGTCCCATTTGCCATAACATTGTAAGTCATAATGTAACGTTTGTCATAATGATCATTTGCTATAACTCTTTTTTTCTGTAACCGTAAATATTTCAGCAACTTTGAAGTGGTCATCCTGTGGTACTCTATACTTAACTATGTAAGGTTAGGTTTATTTTATAATAATTCAGAACAATTAATAGATTCAGAGACAAGAGTTATGGCGAATACTACATCAAAAGTTTTATTATGACAAAATAGAGTAGAATAGAGTTTAGTAAGTTTTATTTTTTAGAAAAAAAAGCAGTTTCTATGAATGAATTACAAAAAAAATCGACGATTCTTTTTTTAAATGGGGTACTTATACATTATTAGAAGATTTTTGGTAGAGCTTTTCTCAAAGGGATCTTGAGTGCATCAGTGCAATAGGTAAAATCAGCAACTTAACTACGAAATTTATTAATTGAACTTACTAGCACATTATCATGTTTGTTGATAACAGAAGCCGACTTGATACAGGAGTATGGAGCCAAGTCGTGAGTGTAGTCCACGCACCAAAATCTGAATTAAAAACGAATCCATTACTTTCACGTCTTTGTTTGTCGTTTGGTTTAACTTTGAGAATGTAGTCGCAAAGAGCTCGAAACGCGTTTGCGTGTGTGTTGTTTGTGATAAGTAGGTGTAGTGGGAGTGGAGGAGGGGTTTTGCATAGTCACTATCGTTTGATGGAATTTCGTATGCCATCCATCGAATACATGTTCATCCTACATTTGTTGAAGTTATTAAGTAGTTTCGTCAAGTGACATCGCTTTGGCAGGGATTTCACAGTTCCTCGTCAAAGTTTGTTTAAGAAACAGACTTGTCAAAGATTTTCCAAACAATCATTAATTTAAAAGAATAGAATAGACGTTATATTTTATGTGAATGCGTCTAAAACGTGGTGATGCTGATGTAGAAAAACGCACACACAACCATCTCTCACCCTAAACGCATATTCCTGTTCCGTTCCGTCGTGGGTAAAAAGCATCCTGAATATTCATTACGGCTTACTATTATTTATTTATCTTTTAAATTTCTTCAGTAAAGAGTTTTCTATTCATAGTTATTTGATACAAGGAGATTATTGAGGCGAGTTCGCTGGACATTAGGTAGGTACATTACAGACCTACCTACTTTTTCTTTTATTATGTGTCACATCAATGTCATAAAATAAATAAATAAATAAATATCATGGGACAATTCACACCAATTGACCTAGTCCCAAAGTAAGCTAAGGAAAGCTTGTGTTATGGGTACTAGACAACGGATAAACATACTTATATAGATAGATACATACTTAAATACATATTAAACACCCAAGACCCGAGAACAAACATTCGTATTTTTCATACAAATACCTGCCCCGACACGGGAATCGAACCCGGGACCTCAAGCTTCATAGTCAGGTTCTCTAACCACTAGGCCATCTGGTCGTCATAATCGTAAACATTGGTATATTGTATCAATAATCGTATTTATCTCAACGGAAAATGCCGCGATTTAATTTTTTAAATCTTATTTTTCGATTTTAACAAAAATCAATATATAGGTAAGGTAGTTTCTGTTAATGTACCGAGCAACGCATATGTATATATTATCTACATATGCGTCTACAAATAGTTAATTTGAATGATCCGATAAAGATTATCTTGGCTGAGTTGGAACTTAAGCTAAACAAATTTCAATTCAACTACCAGATCTGTGGTTCAAAAAAGCAAAATCGCGCGTAAAGGCTGGTTATACATATATTTCTTACCTGTGCATGTTAAGATTCTTCTCATACCAAGAAACCGAGTCTTCGAGAGTTCCCTCCTCGAGGTTTCCTTCCACATGGTCAATGAACTCTAAATTGGTTTCGGGTCTGAAATTATAAATACCTAATATTTTACTGTCAAATATTTACTCCCAAAAAAAAAATTACAAAAAGATTTGTTAGAAAAACTTAAATTAACTTAATCTAAACCTATATGAAAGCCGTGGTGGCCTAGTGGTTTGACATATGGCCTCTCAAGCAGAGGGTCGTGGGTTCAAATCCCGGTTCGCACCATGAGGTTTACGAAGGGTTTACGGAGAAGGAAAACATCGTGGAGAAACCTGCATACGCCTGCGAAGAAATTCAGTGGTGTGTGTGAAGTTCCCATCCGCACTGGGCCCGCGTGGGAACTATGGGTCAACCCCTCTCATTCTGAGAGGAGGCCTGTGCCCTGCAGTGGGATGTATTGAGGCTGGAATGAAACCTATGTATATACAAATATCCCCCAGATCGTTGCTAATGGGCAGGGTATAATAAGGCTGTCTGCGTTTCCTCGTTTATGACAATGCCAGTACGTTGACCAAGGAAAGAGTAGAGGCGTAGCTACCGCCGTATCAGCCGTATCAATGATACGGGGCCCTCGGGCTACTGACGGGCTTCATTTGGGCCCCCAACTAATTTTGACACAGGATCCCTCCAAAGCACGCTACGCCACTGGGAAAGACCCAGCCCTATGGTCACCTGTTACTTACAAAAACTTCTCAACAGGATCTCCCTCTAGAGCCTTGTAGCCCGGCAACCAAACACCAGAAAATTGGCTTCGATCGATTAATGTATGAGTGTTGTCTCCATACTGAAAAATGCAAAATAAAAAATGTTTATGCAACGCCTACGATAGTAGTTCCTTAACATAAGTATAAACTTTTCTATGCAGTTTGTATGGAGCAGTGTATATTTATAATGCTTTAAACTTTTGTGATTTTCACTCATAATTTTACCACACACGGGTTTTATCACGCTAAACGAAACGAGTAATAATTACTGCGTTTTGGCCACATTGCAGTGGCCATGCTCACTGGTTGACAAACAACTCGGCCAACTCGTGACCAACACTGCAATGTGGCCGAAACATCAAAGTAAATAATTATTACTCGTTTCGTTGGTATCTTATAATCTCGCCTCATTAGTTTTCCGTTTAATTCTTATTAAGTCTCATTCTGTATTTGTCTTCGTCTTGTTCGGTATCCGTCACTATCTTTTTTGGTCAAATTTTGCAACTTGTCTATCTTTTAATTTAATACGTCTTATTCGTTTTTCGTCACGGTCTTCCTTGGACTCATTCGTCGTTCTTCCCTTTCGTTTTTTGTCCCATTTACTTATTCGCCAAAATTTCGATACGAGTTCGCGGTACGGTACCGCACTACCGTTCATACAAGTTGGAATATTAAGCCGAGTTTAGACTCTTTAGACCTGCAAGAAAAATTGTGCAAGTTGCATTACACTGCGAGAGAGTAAAGGGAGCGAGTTTGATGTGGTAAATCGAGCGCCGCAATGTAATGCAACTTGCACGGATTTTCATACAAGTCTAAACTTGGCTTTACAACCATCACCGCCACCGCCGCCACGCCTCCACTGTGTGTGCGTTTGGAGCTTTATTGTCTAACGCGCAAACCACACACAGAAGAGTTTGTTTGGGACCGTCCATTAATAATATTAGGGGACAACCACGGGACACGGGACCAGGGGACATTAATCACGTGAGGCTTGAAAGGGGGGGGAGGGGTTTGACAAAAATCACGAAATATCACAAGGGGGGAGGGGGGGGGGGGTCTAGTATGATATCACGTGTATTTATTTTTCGTCAAACACATTATAATTTTGATTAAAATGCCATCAAAAACAACTTTGAACCTTTGTGTCTAGACATTTTTATCATGGTCCTTAATTTCAGAATAAAATAAGATTATACTTTATACCTGTATTAAAGATAATATTCGAAAAATTTTATGATTCTTTGTAGGTACTAAAAATACACGTGATGTTGGATGGGGGAGGGGGGGGGGGGTTGTAGTCTTAAATCTCACCACATATCACCAAAGGGGAGGGGGGTTAAAAATGCTAAATAAAAGATGACGTGATTAATGGACGTTTCCTTTCAGTGTTCATATTAAATGTATAGAAAGCGTCCGTTTTCATATTAAAATGTATATTAAACATCCAAGACTCGAGCACAAACATTCGTATTTTTTAGACAAATATCTGCCCCGACCGGGAATGGAATCCGGGACCTCAAGCTTGGTAGTCAGGTTCTCTACTAGGCTATCCGGTCGTCAAAAGGTTTTGTTTACGATTACAAAACATAGCTATGTTGTTTACAAAACATTGCATTAAATATTATTGTTTACTACATGGCGTGTTTACTCTGAGGCTGTAGATGGAATGCGTAGTAGCTTCGTACAAGTACTAGGTACGCAGTTTCACCTACATATCTAACTTGTCTCTATTATATTTTTTTTACTTTACAAGCCAATGTTTCTAAAGTATACGCATATATAAGGTGCTAATAAATTAGGTACCAATATTTCCAGGGCGTAACTTACTCATCAAAACAAGTCACTTTCACTCAGACAACTTTACAAAATTTTAAAAAAATACGCAAACTTTTCATACATATCCATCCAAACGGATTACTGCTTTACGAATTTTTTTTTACATCATACAGCCCTCCTCAAAGACCGAGCGAGAAAGAGTAGTTAGGGCTCCCACACAATACCGCGATGCGACCTCGCATCGCAGCAATCCGCTTCGCTTCGCTAGTTCCTGCGAATTTCTGCGATGCGATTTCGTGCGGTAAGACCAAGGTTCAAGTGACCATATAATTTGTATGGTCACCTGAACCTTGCGCGATGCGAATTAGATCACAAGTTCTTGCGATGCATTCGTGCGAGTTCGCAGACATAGGCGATGTGACGCGAATTCGCAGTATTGTGTTTGAGCCCTTAGTAGTAAGCGGGATTACCACACACACACCATTGAATTTCTTTGCAGGTGTTTTCCTTCACCATAAAGCTCATGGTAAATTTAAAAACATCGAGGGGGAAACCTGCACACACCTGAGAAGAAATCCAGTGGTGCATGGTAAGTTCCCAATCCGCACTGAGTCGGTGCGGTAACTTCGTCCCAAGCCCCGCTCGTTCTGAGAAGAGGCCTGTGTCCTGCAGTGGGACGTATATATACTCATACTCATTTATTCATAATATTTATTATATGTCATTTTTAAAATTATTTTATAGTATTATTCCACAGTCATCATAATAATTGGGCTGGGATGATTATGATGATTAGATACAAAATTAGGTCTTAAAATCTCGTACCTCACTTAGTCCACTCGGCAAGGCCTCTTGCCTAATCATGGTACTCGACTTTAAGAAGTCCTACGCAACGTCTGTATAATAAATAAGTTTTTGCTAAAATTTTAATTTTTAAAGCAAGCTTTTTGGCTGACTGTACTTTTTGTTAACTGTACTTGTATTGTCATCTAAGCTACATAAGTATACCAAATTTTAAGTGAATCCAACCACTGGAAGTGGGTCATATTCGACTTCTAAGATTTGACCCGTACATACATAGATACATAGGTACATTACATTGCAAGTAAAATAAAAGCTTGTAAAATACTCACAGTCCTCAACACCGCGTATCTCACAACGCCACCTTCATCCCGTTCCTCGGTGACCCCCCGCACCACCGCCGCTCCCCCCTCGCTCGCCCGTTTCACCAGCGCATCCAAGTCTTCCACTGCAAACGCTACGTCTTTCACGAAGTCGCCATGGGCTGTCAAGTCTGAGGATATGTCGGAGTTGGATGCGGTCGGAGATTCAAAAACGATAGTAATCTGGAAAAATATTGACGAATAATTAATATCACTAGGAACTTTATCACAATTCTTTATTGTTAAAATGATCTCCACCATGAGCGCCGGCGGGATTATTTTCAGGGGGTGCATTGCATCCATATCTAGGAGGTACATACTTCTTCATAATTATAAGTTTTATCTATACCCTAGTCCTATTCTGTACTTTTCTTATGCCAGGGGGTGCAAGTGCCTCCTTGCACCCCTCTGCCGGCATCCGTGACCTCGATGTTTCTACCACATTGTACCGGCTGTGGTCACGAGAAGAATTGGATGTACTTAGTTCTGCAAACCGCAACCAATCCACCCACACAATGATAGTTTTGAGAAAAAACCGTTTTTGTTAGAAAAATACAGACACAGTATTATGAGTAGCACCAAAAAGTAACTTAACTTTGTTAAAAAATATCAAGTATGTACATTTTTCTATATACACATGTTTCTAACAAAATCGGTTTTTTCTCAAAACTATCATTGTGTGGATTGTTTCCTCTTAGCAGAACTACGTCCAATCATGAAGAGGTACCTAGTAGAGTAAGTAGAATTAACTAAACCACTAGCCACTAAAACCCCTAATTACATAGTGTAAAAAATCAGGTTCTTAGCTATATGTTCGGTACTGGGCAAAACGTGCCTTCGGTGCGATATATAGCAATACAGCGCTCGAAATGCTTCGAAAAAGTTAGAGCCATTTCTGTGTCGTTCAGTTATTTTAAAGTTGGCCTGACACACTGATTTGCATCTTGATATTTATTCGCTGAATAGGGCCTACAATGTTATTAAAACATACATCTAAAGTATTTAATACAACTAAATTTTTTAACACAGTACCTACGGTGTATACTTAGTGGTGCAACCTCCTGTGGTAACATTTTTCATATAGCTTACTCTAACATATAATGATTAGGTACGTACCTTATTGAGTCTTACAACAATCGTTAATACGGGCGAGGATTCGCTGGCTTCTTTGATTGCCAAAGGTTTGAAGCCAAATCTCGTGACGAAATAACTTGACGCCTGAAAAGAAACTACATAGTATAAAACAAAATCGCTTCCCGCCGCCTATCCCTCTCTACGTACCTACGCTTAGATCTTTTAAGCTACTCAAAGGATTTTAATGGGGTTACTAATTATATTATTATTATTTTACGCACGAGATCATGTACGTTAATTCGCATCCCATCAAAAACATTACATGTAAAACGGTGCAAGTCTCGCCAAGCAGTTCTTATACCTACTACAAAAAAGTTTTGAGATGCAATGCACAATGGGGGCCCAATTTAGGTATACTATTGGATATTTTTTTCTTTGTAAATTTCCTGTCAAATGTATTTTTGTGTTGAATATGTGTAAATAAACATCTCTCTCTCTCTCTCTATGTTAAACCAAGTCGGAAATCTTAGTCATTAATGTCATTTATCGTCTCAGCCTATACCTATATAAGTGTCTCTCTCTACCCTCTGGGCATAGACGAATAGGACGTGTTGATTAGGCTATTTCTAATCTATAAGGAGAAATGACTGATTTACGATTTAATACTTTGAAACAAGCTGTATGTAGATACAGGTAATTAAAGAGTATTTGAACTTGATCAACTTCTGAACTGCAAAACTTATTGCGAACAACAGATACAGTATGTTCCTACTTATTGTTGTTTGTTTGTGGGTATTAATTATATTCAACACTGGTTTTTAGGAGTCTTTTTGTATTTTTTTATTTTTTCAACTTCAAATTTGTTACTTCTACGGTCATCCCGTGAAAACCATATATTTCACACGAAATACAAACTGAAACATGGATGCACAGAAAAACTCAGAAAAAGAGACCAGCGCTGGGAATCGAAACCAGGTCCTCAGCATTCCGTGCTGCGTCATAAAACCCTACACCACCAGTGGTGGTGTACTTCTGTGCATCCATGTTTCAATTTGTATTTCGTGTGGATTAATTATATTGTTTTTTTTGTAATTTAATAGTTTTACAAAAGTAGAACAAGAAAAAGGAACTCTACTTAGGATTTCGGCCTGTGTCCAGAGAGTAGAGACATGTTGTAACATACGTCCCACTGCATATCACAGTGAGATCAGTGCGGATTGGAAAATTCACTCACACCATTGAATGGCTCCGCAAGTGTTTACAAGTTTCCTCACAACGTTATCCTTCACTGTGAATTATAAATAAATTCCGAGAAACTGAGAGGTGCGAGCTCATTTGTAATCATTCATCATCATCATAATTTCAGCTGAAAGACGTTCATTACTGAATATAGGTCTCCCTCAAGGTTCGACAAACAGACCAGTCTTGCGACATCTGCATCCAACGCGTTCCTACCTACACTGCGTCTGCCGGTCCGTGGATGCCATTCGAGAACGTTTTGGCCCCATCGGCCATCAGCCATTTGTAATAATTGTAGGATTTACATACCGTTTTCGCATTAGCGACTCTGAACACAAGATGATGGAAGTTCAACACCTTCCCCTCCGTTGGATAGCTTTGCCTTGTCTTCTTCCCATTACCCATCTTCACTAGCTTCCTGTTCAAAACAATGTGCACGTAGAAAAACAAAATCAAACATAATATCTTCTTCACGCACCTAACCACGCACACAACAATCTGGCACAATGACAGTAACATGTTTAAAATTGTTGAACTGTGAACCTTTACTATTGTCTCAAGTGTCTTTTTATTCTAACTGAAACGAGCGGTTTGTCAAATTCTGCTGTGTTTTTGCCATGTAAAAAATAATTTGTTTAAAGTTAATCTCATTCAAATATATTTTATGACTAAATAAAAGAGAAATTTGTTTTGTGAAACTTAGGTTTCAAAACGTTTTTCTAATTTAATATCTTCAAAATAAGCTTAATAAGCTGAGTAAAGCTAGTAGGATTTGCTTAAAATCTATATTTTTATTCGTATCGAAAATATATTGAAATTATACTATGTAGGTATACAGGGTGATCAATCCAAATGGGTCAGTATGGAGAAATCAGAAACTACGAGATCTGTCTGCGAAATCTGTTCTTAGGAACCATTTTTAGATATAACAAAAATGGCATTCAAACATTATTTTTAACTGTCATACATAACCGGGAATCGAACCAAGTCAAAATTCTGTACTTAAATAATCGAATGTCGTTTTGTTATTAGTTGATCCCTAGAGTATAAGGACCAACTTTTACTATGAAATCTTGTGTAGATTAGACAGAAATTCCTTCAATTTAAATAATTTGCATAATATCGTCATTATACTTCTTCAATATGAATAATTTATCTAAAGAGGCTACCTTTGCATATTTATACTTCAATATTACTTCAATATTAGTAAAATACAGTACAAATTGCGTTTATTTGAAATTAGAACACATTCGTTCAGTGAGCGTGCCAATTAATTTCAAATTTAAAAATGGAATGTTTTCTTGGGAGCTGAATTCACCCCACAAAAATACGAAACGCAATAGTGAATTCGTTACCCAGGAGAGTTAATCTTTGCATCCAGGAAAATAACTACCATTTTGAACACCTACTTAAATAAAGTTATTATCTAATTTTTTAAATATTTTCAATTATTGAAACAAAACTCCATTAAAAAATGTGTTTCTTGTGACTTGTGATTCCCAACTTCAACAATAATAACAAAGAAACAATAACAGAAATTTTGACCAGGTTCGATTTCCTGTTATGTATGAGAGTTAAAAAAAATGTTTGAATGCCATTTTCGTTAAATCTCAAATCGGAGCCATGGTTCCTAAGAACAGATTTAGCTATAAATAAATAAATAAATAAATAAATAAATATTAGGGGACAATCTTACACAAATCGACCTAGTCCCAAACTAAGCAAAGCTTGTACTATGGGTACTAGACGACGATAAACATACTTATATAGATAAATAAATACTTAAATACCTAGAAAACATCCATAACTCAGGAACAAATATTCATGCTCATCACACAAATAAATGCCCTTACCGGGATTTGAACCCAGGACCTCTTGCTTCGTAGGCAGGGTCACTACCAACTAGGCTAAAGCGGTCGTTAATATCTATCTTTCATAGTTTCTGATTTCTCCATACTGACCCCATTTGGATTGATCACCCTGTATAATTTGTTCAAGTAATGCTGCCAGTATTCTGGACTTCTTGCAGCTATACTTAATTAGAGTATATTAAATAATACTTAGTAGTAGCACTTAGTAGTAAATATTTCTTAAAAACGATAAAAAAAAAAAATAACAGAGCTTCAAATTTTCTAAACGAGATTTCTTCGTACCGAACAAATACGTCTACGTTTACGTTTCGTCTACGGTCGGTTCAGTCTACGTTTTTAAATAACAAGTAAGCACATAAAATCAGCTTGTGTTGAACACTTTTCTGAGTGACAATAAACCTACCTATTTTCTTTAACGGACCAAATGGGAATGGTAGAGTCGCGTAGTCGTGGTTAGTCGAGTGACCGATGACTTAGAAATAATCCCAGTGGCATTCACAAACTCTTATATTTCCCTTATTAGCCGCTCGAACCAAGGTTATCAAGCAGCCGTATCGGAAATTATTGTCAATTAAATATACGTGAATTGGTTACCAATCGGACATTTATTTATAATAGCAACCATAATTATAAGCACGTGTAACGCGGATTGTACCTAAGTGGTACATACTCTATATTTTTAGTTTTATGTCGTTTTGATTACCATGTTACATGGAGGGTCATAAACGGAACCTTATTACTGTCGTTCCGCCGTTAGTTTGTCTGTCATAGGCCTATATCGCAAGAACCGTAATAGTAGTATGCCGATACAAAACCAAATAGTAAAAATTAAGTAGAGTCACGATACAAGAAACGCCATTACGTAGGTAATATTGTTTCCGCTATATCTCTATACCTAACGCTTAAAAGGCATTTTCTTTTTAAAGTGCGCAGTAACTTTTTCTCAAAATCAAGAGCGTTATTGATTTTGATGATAAAAACATGTCCCTAATTTGCATACAATTTTTGTGACCGTTTCGTGACGAGCATAGGTATACACTAAGTGAAAAAATTCACAAAACTGATTCAAAAATAAGGGCACTTTTTTCTTTACCGAAATGAATAGTTATCGTGAGTCTGAGTAAAAAGCCCCAAAATTTCCTCATTTAACCTTTTCAACGCCACGCATCGACAAAACGTAAACCTGCTATGAATCTTATGTCATTGTGTCAAGATCACTTTGACACTGTATAGTCGGGGTAAAAAAAGGTTCGTCACTTTTCGACCTTAATTCGTTGACATAGAGTCGAAAAGTGACGAACCTTTTCTTACCCCGACTATACTTTGTGACACCTATACGTGTCGTTGGCGTTGAAAAGGTTAAAAAAAGTAAATTGTGCACTTTAAAGTGAAAATATCCTTAAACATAAGTAGGTACATACCTCGCACTTGGAATAACAATCAGAGATGTGACCTATTTGAAATACTAGTACTTAAAATGCAAAATACAAAATACCTATTTCTATTTTGTATTTAAATACTTTTCTAGGAAAAGTATTTTGTATTTTATTTGAAATACCTTTTGCAACATATTTTGTATTTGCAAAATGCAAAATGCTTTTTGTTAAGTTCAGCCCACAAAATCAATAAATTTGATAAACAATTATGAGTTATATATCCCTCAATATGGCAACACTGAACTGATAAGTTTACTGTACAACATTCTAAGTGTTTACTTACTTACTAGCTTGTGCAAGCAGTTTCGCTTTCATTGTTAAGCTCCTTGTCCCTTGAAAATTTCGATGAAATCGTTTTATTATATTATTGTCTACAATCTACATTATTAAAATCAGGTTTCTAGATCCAAGGGTTAAAGGATTGGCATCGATGAGTCAGCCAGTGAGATAGTCAGTTTTTTCTTTTTTTATTTGAAAATAAATAATAAATGCGGAGGACAGCGCCTGTGTTTTGAATTTTATTGACATGTCAGCTAATACGATCTACGGTTTGGTTACAAAATTAAAATCTAACGAAATATACTTTGTTAAAAAAAACTTAGGTATTTAAACCTGAATGAACAGGCAGTTAAAATCTAAAAGTTTTTTATTTGGGAAAAGTATTTTGGAAATACGTATTTTGTGTTTAGGTAGTATTTAAAATACATAACTAAAAAGTATTTTGTATTTTGCATTTGAAATAGAAAAATCAAGAAGTATTTGCATTTTGTATTTAAATACATTTCATAAAGTATTTTGCACATCTCTGATAACAATAAGTAGAGATAAATGTACTCATATACTGCACATCAATAAATAATAAAAACTGGTCAAACGCGTGTCGGTCTCGAAAAGATTATGAACTTGAACAAGTACTCACTCAGTTTGATTGTTTGAAGTTTTGTATATTACACTTGGCCAGTTTTTTTTTAGTTTGGAACTAAAACGAAATAAAAAATACTCACTTTTTTAAATTAGAATGCACTCAAACGTCCACGCTGGCCGCTCAAATAAAATTAAACACGTTTAACCAAATACCAAATATTTATATTAATTTCTTTATCTATGTAATCTAAACGCATCGATGTCATAAAAACAACTTAATTTTTTTAAATGATATTTTGTGAATTTATGACATCCTAAGATCGGAGTAGATGATCAGATCAGGATTAGCAACCTTGGTATTGATTATGTTGTTAAGATTTCCGATAAGAACTGTTAGTTGCTAAACATAAGCCGGTGAAGTGCGAGTCGGATTCGCTTTTAAATTTTTCAACACCATTGCGGCCGTTTATAAACAAAACACATGATATTGTATGTATGTAAATACTCGACTCTATGTCAACGAGTTAAGGTCGAAAAGTGATGAATCATTCCGCTACTATACATAAAACAAAAAAATATATACAAAACAACAAAACAAAAAGAGTACAAAGGCGAACTTATCCCTAAAAGGGATCTTTTCAAGCTAACCTAATATTTCGTCACTCTCGAAGGAATCAAAATTTATAGGGTATAGTTAAAATTTTATAAGCTGGGGGTTTAGGACTGCAGAACTCATCTGGTAAAGATAACATTGTTCTCGTTTGTTGAAGCCTACCGCTAATAACAAATCAGAACAAGTAACAAAAAATGCAAACAAATAGCTACCGTCTTCTCTACTTACAAGGTTGAAATTGCAAAAGCTTAACTCATTAAGAAAGGCCTTTCGTCTTTGTAAGCGGTACTCAGGTGGATTGGATCGTCGGCGTTGTAGTTAAGGTTGCCAACTCTCCCGGAATTCCGGGATTCTCCCGTAAAAAGGCAATAAGTTTTTAAAACCAAAAGGCGTTACAAGCCGCTCAAAATGTGAAGAAATATAATTTCTAATAAAAATATTTTAATTTCATTGATTTTTTATTTCACCTCCCGGATTTCTGATACACACAGTTGGCAACCCTAGTTGTAGTGCGTCCATAATAGAACAAACGAGAACAATGTTATCTTTACCAGATGAGTTCTGCGGCCCTAAACCCCCAGCTCATAAAATTTTAACTATACTGTCCGTTGATTTAGAACTATGAAATTTGGCAAGTAATACCGTCTTATACTACAAGTATAGGGAAAAATCTGAAAACTATAAATTTAATGAACTAAAACAATTACTTTGCTCACCCGCGACCTAGGTCGCGGGTGAGCAAAGTAATTGTTTTGGTTCATTAATATGGACCTCCGCAAAGTAACGCCTGATTCAATAAATTAACTATAAATTTGTAATTTTGTAAGAGGGTCCCGAATTACCAATATAAAATGATCCCACACTGCGTACATTTTACTTAAAAGAAGGGGGCTCTGCTAGCACTGGATTATAATAGATACAGCTGTTTACGCCGCCGTAATTGTTGACATACCTACAAATTTGTACGGAACCTTCGGTGCGCGAGTCCGACTTTCCCTTGGTCGGTTTTTTATTAATGGCAGAGTCATAAGGGTTGAAGACTTACAAGAGAAGTCAGACTCGCGAGGTCCACAGCTGACACAACCACTATAGCTAAACGGTTTAAATGGGTCCTCGCACGCACGTTACAGGGGTTGGGGGTTATGACGACAAAGGGGACGGGAGAGCTGCAGGCGGCAAGAGCGCCACGTGCGCCTACCGCTCGCACCTCTCCCGTCCCCCTTTGTCGTCATACCGCCCAGCCCCTGTACCACGCGAGCGAGGACTCATATAAACGGTTTAGCTAAACATAGTTGTTTTCGAAATTAAATTCCAAAAAAACTAGGAGCAATGTGCTAGAACATACATACTGACAATAACCGGAGACCTAACGACGATGACTTATCTTTAGTATTGATCAACATCAACACTAGCTTCATCAAGGATGAAAGATGACGAAATGTGATATCTTTCAATAAATTAGATGGTTGATATGAAAACGATGTTGTGTATAAATAAATAATTCAAAATTAGAGTTAAGTATGCGTAAATACGCAATATGCAGAGAAGCTTGTTTAAAACGCCTTGCGAATGGGTGTAAACAATATGAAGTTTCTAATCTAGGCACACGGCAGTGTGTCGGATCTACGTTTAAAAAAAAGACAAATAAAGTATCCTTATATATTGAACTGGCCAGTGACTATTATGGCTAATAAAATTAGTACAAATGCAATTCTAGGAAATGAAGGGATACCTTAGGAAATACCTGCTACTAGGGCATGCAATATCGGACGATTTTCAATCCCGGGATTGATTTTCGATATTGGTCTTCAATCCCGGAATCCCGGAATTAATCCCGGGATTAGGAATCATTTTAATTTACAAAAAAAAGACGCAAAATGTTTATACTTATATTAATATTTTTTATCTGTATATAATAAAATGAGACCAAAAAGAGTACAACTTAATAATACCTTTACTCCTGATTAAAAAAAACACATCAAATCATTTGTACTTGACTTAGGTACATAAATTTCTCACTTTGTATGAAAATTAACACTTACCCTTTCGGCGTGCATGACGCCCATGTTCTTCATGGGATTGTACGCTCTCGCGCGCGCACGATGCCCATGCGCTTCATAGGATTGGGATTGCAGTTTCTTGTGGGCGCATGATGCCAATGTACTTCATAACAAATGTTGATGTAAACATACTATTTTGTCTAAAATTTATGTAGTTTATGGTTGATCACGATCACTAGATCTTCAATTCGTTCAGTGTTATATTTTTTTCATTGTTGTTCCCTCGTATTTACAGAAAAAAAAATACTTTGAAATTCGACAGTCATTATTATCTGTTTTTGGTAAAAAAAGTTATCATTTATATTTGATAAACCTGAAATATGGAGTACAATGTCTGGTTTCAGTTAAATAAATCAACTATATATTCATATTCTAACTTTAAAATGAAGAATGCTAGAAATAAAAACAGTAAACTAAACCGGAGCTAATGTTAGAAGTCGAAAAGTTCTAGTGACAGCTATACGCTTCAACGAGGAAACCCGTCATGGATCTAGTAAAAGACCCGAGAGCTGGATTAACCTGACACTATACCGAAGATATCCCGGACGTCACCCTGGACGAGATTGGTAATGGCTCTCAAGCAACTCAGGAATGGCAAAGCCCCTGGTGATGACGGAATAACGGCTGAACTTCTGAAGATGGGTGTCAACCGGTCCTCAAGGCCCTTCAGAAACAGTTCGATTCCGCCATCAATGAACGGAAAAATGCCAAATGCATGGAACAGAAGAATAGTGGTACTGTTCTTCAAAAAAGGTGATAATACCTTCTTGAAGAATTATAAACCCATTTCACTTCTGAGCCATGATTACAAGCTGTTTTCGAGAGTCATCACGAAACTTCTCGCGCGCAGGTTAGACAACTTCCAGCCTCCCGAACAAGCAGGATTCCGAAAGGGCTTTAGCACCGTTGACTACATACATGCGTTGTGGCAGGTTATACAGATAACCGAGGAGTATAACCGCCCCCTTTGCCTAGCATTTGTGGACTACGAGATAGCCTCGATTCGATCAAGACTTGGGCTGTACTGCAGTCTCTTCAACGGTGCCAAGTAGACTACCGGTACATCGAAGTGTTGAAGTGTCTGTATACGTATAATAACGCCACAATGCCCGTCCGACTTTAGGACCAGATGTCGAAGCCTATTCTATTGCAGCGGGAAGTTCACCGCTGCACTGGAAGATGCTTTCAAGATTCTTGACCGGGAAGGGCGAGGCATCAATGTAAATGGCGAACACATCACTTCGATTTGCCGATGACGTAATGCTTATGGCTGAGACCTTGGAAGACCTAAGTGTGATGCTCGCTGACCTCGGAAGGGTCCCGACCCGAGCGAGTTGGTCTTAAATTGAACGTGGATAAGACGAAGGTCATGTCGAACGCCCATTCAACTTCGAGAAAGAAGTCCGAATTAGACTCGGCTAGGCAGCGTCCGGGAAGCTCCGCAAATTCCGCAATATCTTGTCATAATCTGAAGTCAAAAGTCTTTGACTATTGTGTATTGCTTGTGATGACTTATGGCACTGAGACGTGGCCCCTAACGATGGGCCTCATAAAAAAGCTCAAAGTCACTCAGAGGGCGATGGAGAGGGCTATGCTTAAGTTTTTCTGCGGGATCGCATTAGAAATGATGAAATCCGCGCAAGAAAAGAACTAAAGTCACCGACATAGCTCGAAGAATCGCCAAACTCAAGTGGCAGTGGGCAGGGCACATCGCTCGTAGAACTGATGGCCGATGGGCCAAAAAGGTTCTCGAGTAGAGTCCACGGACCGGAAGACACAGTGTAGGTAACTAGGTAGGCCTCCAAGAAGATGGAGCGACGACCTGGTTAAGGTTGCGGGATAGCGTTGGATGCGGATGACGCGAGACCGATTTGTTTAGTAAGCCTTGGGGCGGCCTATGTTCAGTAGTAAACGACTTCCGGTTGAAATGATGATGGATAAGTCTGTTATAATTCTGTTTCTGCTGGCGTTTATGTTTCTTTATCGTAAGCAAACTGATTTTTACCATTTTGATAATGTGTAAATAAAAAAGTTTATCTAATATTAATTTTTAAAAAATCCCGGGATTTCGATATTCGAGCCGCACAATTCCGGAATTATAATATCGAAAAAATCATCCGTTATTCCGGGATCTCGGAATTCCGGAATTCCGGGATTCATGCCCTACCTGCTACTAAGCAAAATGTATATACAGTGTCGGGTCATTTTATATTGCTTGGTTGGAATGTTTCCTTTAATTCTTAGTTTTTATTTTATTTTTATTATTTATTGTTGTAGCGGCTATACAAATACACATTATGTATAAATTCCAGATGAGTATCAATTACGGTTCTTGAGATACATCCCTGTGACGGTCAGACGGACAGACGGACGGATGGACAGCGTAGTGGCATCAAAAGGGTCACGTGTCACCCTTCGCGTACAAACTCTAAATAAAGGAAGTTGTAGGTGAAAAACTTAAGTAAGTCACCAGGGGGGCTACTCCGAAATTCGAGAATCGAAGTTCGTATCGTACCGTCTCGCTCGCTCTCGTATTAAATACTATTAGCGTGAGCGGGGCAGCACGAAACGAAGTTCGAATTATGCACTTCGTATAAAGGCCTGTTGTATGTACATAGTAGTCACCTGTCCGTATAAACAAATTGACGTTCCAAATATCAAAAATGACTGAAGTTCCATATTTAATTCTGTGCACTACTACATACAACAGGTGACTTACTTAAGTTTTTCACCTATACCTAATTCAAAGAAAACCACGAAGTCCAGTAATAAAATAATTTCTTTTTATTTACTTTACACAGTTCATTACATAATATTTACATAAGATCGTAGGTTTTACACTATGGAGTATTACATTTGCACCTACATGTTGTATGACTACGGTAAGGCACCATGGGAAGCATTAGGACGATCTCTAGTTTATGGTCGAAAAACAACAATACAACTAATTGTATTAATATTGTAAGTTTGTATTCTAGGCAATATTTATTGGGCCAAGAAATTGTATTTACCTAAGTGAGTAATATTGCGCGTACTTCATTTTTAATGTGAGAGCAAAATAATATCAATTGCAAGTACTTCTTGGTGTACAGTAGCATCTTTGTAAGTTTTGCCACATCGTGCAGAAAATATATCACAAATTTTATTTACAAGCGATTTTTCTTATCATTTTAGACACACGGGACTTAAATAAAGTGCGTTTAAAACTAAATAAGTATTATTTGTTCGACCAAAAGTCAAATCTATTAAGAGTGTTTATAAAGTAAAAAATAGCATGTGAATGCACAAAATCAGATAAATAAAGACTAGGTTTACTCCAAATAGATTCAACTTCAGAGACCGCCTTACATAATTCATTGTTTTATATTATAACAGGTAACAACTTAACATATACTATATTTACAGATTATACATTACAGTCATGTACAAGGGAAAGGAAATGCATGCAAAGTATGTATATAGTGTAATTTACAATTATTTCAAAATATTTACTTAAAAATCAAAAAATATGTACCGGACTTGGCTGCCACACTTCCGTGTGTACATTACTTGGCTGATTTTACTAAGTGCATTGTTCTCAATAAATTAAAATATGGCAAATGTGCCATTAAACAATAAACAATGGAGATGAAGAAAGTATTCTTTCAGAGGATGATGCTGTAGATAAAAAAATTCAGAAGATTTTACTCTTTTTAAATAAATTTTAAACATCTAATTACATCTATAATTTGTGGGTACAAATACGGACTCTGGCACAGTTAGATAAAGCCATGCATCGACAATTTTATATCGCAATATTAAATTAATACTCGCTACATCGATTTGTGGTGTTCGATAAAGAATATTTGTATTGTATAATAATAAATGTTGATTTTTAAAGGACACAGTTCGAGTAAAACTTTCCAAAGTGTATCTCAACAAAATAGAGAATGGAATCACAACAGCAACGTAGATTCACTGTGGTCGGTAACTGGAATACATACGTCACGCTACATAACTTAAAGAAAGTCAGTCGAATAGCAATTAAACCATCCAGAGAGTACTCAACAAAATTATTTATTTCAACAACTACAATTAAACTTATTGATGTTCGTTGTTTATGTATTAAAAACTTGGCTTATTGGCTGCCGTGCGCACAATCGCAGTCGCATCCACTATTTCCATCTGTCAAACTGTGCAAGATGGCGACTGATATAAATAGATTACAAACGCTCTATGGATTTGGTAAAGCCAATCAATCTTTTGTATCTGTGGTCACAGATCGACGAACAAAATATTGTTTTATTGGCTACTTTTACTGAACACGTGCATTAATGTTGCCATTTTATACTTTACAACCAAATTACAATTGACATTAAATTAAAATAAATCTTTTGGTGTTTCTCTGAATTGGACTTTCGTTTATCTCTCACACATCAGATGCAAAAGCGAGTGAGAGTCAACAAAAATCCCAAATCTGGATGGTTCGTTTTAACCTAAAAAGGGTACATTAGATTAAAATATAAGGAACACAAAGCGCATATATAAAGTATTAAATGATAAATATACACTTGTTTTGGTACATGCGGGCCGCGCCGTCCTATCTTGTGTACAACTTTTGAGATCAATTCATTTTTGTGGAAGGGATTTGCACTTATAAACTGGATTAAAAACTCGAGGAAAAAACTTGCATACGTCAATCTATGGAGTAATTTTGCATAGGGAACTTCGTCTCGTTGAAAAGAAGTGACAGCTAAATTTTTATACAACATAGTATGAAAATCGTGAATTCTATAGCAAAACATTGAGTAATGAAAATAATTGAACACATAAAACGCTAAGTCATAATAAAAAAAATAGGTTCACATAATAAAGTATAATTTGAAATTTCTTCACAAATTCTATACGTATTTCATCAAACATAGAACAACCCCCAAGTGTATACAAACTCAAACACGTCTCACATTCAGCATATTCCCTTGAAACTTTCCGAGAACCTCTATTCTATTCCTATCCACTCAGACCATAATCAAATCCTATCGCCCAGTTCATACTAGCGCGAATAATCGCGAAATCTGCATTACATTGCGGTGTCGCAGAGCTAACGAGCTACAAGTAATCTATTAAACGCCGCAATGTAATGCCGCATGCACGATTTTTCCTGCGAGTAAAATGGGCACGTGGAGCGGCGCGACCCAGAGAGAGATTTCACTACCCTACCGCTGGATATCACAGATTGGTTGGCACGGCATGTCCACCAGTTGTGCCCTCTCCACCGCCACGAGGCAGCCCCCAGGGGTGACCAAGAGCGGCGCTGACGAGTTACCGATCCACACTTTTTTAACGTCCTCCGAGTTGTGCTGTGCTAGCGGCGACATGTAGCCTCCCCTGGAAAAGAAGAAACGTAACGTTTTAGTTAAATAAATAAATATCACGGGACAATTGACACCTTGGACCTAGTCCCAAAGTAAAAAAACCGGCCAAGAGCGTGTCGGACACGCCCAAGATAGGGTTCCGTAGCCATTACGAAAAAATCAAGTAATATTTTTCAAAGGTTTTCGTATGTGTACGGAATCTTCCAAGTTTAGGTATACCTTAGGCTACTATTTACTCTTAAACTACAAATAATTCCCAAGCAATTTTAGCCGCTATAATTTTCCTTGTAAATTTAATATATTTACTACCGTTCTGAATATTTTTTCAAATTTTTCCACCCAACAGTTTACGATTTTAGAGGGGGGAGGGGGGACGGTCGATTTTAATGAAAATTTTCACTTTAAAGTTGAATATTTCGCAAACAGATCACTGAATAGAAAAATCATGTTAGCAACCCCCCAAAGGTTTTAAAAGACCTATCCAACGATACCCCACACTATAGGGTTAGTCGAGAAAAAAAAATCACCCCCACTTTACGACTATGGGAGGTACCCTAAAAAAAAATCATTTATTATTTTTTATTTTACCACTTTGTCGGCGTAATTGATATATATATTCATGCCAAATTACAGCTTTTTAGTACTAACAGTCTCTGAGCTTAGCCGCGGACGGACAGACAGACAGACAGACAGTCATGGCGAAACTATAAGGGTTCCTAGTTGACTACGGAACCCTAAAAAGCTTGTGTTATGGGTATTAGCCAACAGATAAACATACATATGGGTCATACACAGTTTTTTGTTCGCGTCTCTCCTGTGGTCATGGAAAAAGTTAAGGGTCTATTCTATAGCCAATATTTTGTTAAGTCTACATCGGCGTGCGGGACGCCTGGCCACCTTTCGGCCCATTTATATAAATCTTAAGTTTGCTGGCTCGAAGTCGCTAATTTTATGTCCACGGAAGAGACAACTTTTGTTTCTTACGCTGTGTATAGACAGTTACATACTTAAATGCATATTAAACACCCAAGACTCGTGTACAAACATTAGTATATATTATCTAATACGAGTATATAAAAATCTCGTGTCACGGTGTTTGTTAACGAACTCCTCCGAAACGGCACGACCGATTTTTATGAAACTTTCCCGTCTATATTCAGTAGGTCTGAGAATAGGTCGTAGTTTTTTTTTTATCTTCGGAGTTGCGGAGTCGCGGGCAACAGCTAGTTTCATATAAAAATATCTGTCCCACTGGACATCCGATCTCAAATTTAATAGTCGTGTTCTATAACCACACGACTAAATTGTTAACATGTCAAATCTTACTCATAATTATTTACAACGTTGCCGTTCGGAAAAGCTTTATAGTAGGGTACTAACTTACTATACCTCGAGGAGCTCGTGCGCGGCGCTCGGCGGAACCCTGTCGCAGGGAGCCTCTGCTGTCCTTAACAAGATTGTTTTTAATAAGTGCGGCAAATACTGACTGCGACAGGGTTCCGCGGAGGGTCGCGCTCGTCGGACTATAGCATCGGACTAGCTTCTTGGGATATTTTTTTTGCGTTTGACCACAATCACGCCGAATGGAAAGCGAAGATGAGGCCTACGATGGAGCACGTTTGCCTAGTAAGTGCTCATTCACCCTAGACTTCCAAACTTGCCTTGATTTGACTTTTTTAAATCTAAATAAAATAAATAAATAAATATTAGGGGACAATCTTACACAAATCGACCTAGTCCCAAACTAAGCAAAGCTTGTACTATGGGTACTAGACGACGATAAACATACTTATATAGATAAATATATACTTAAATACATAGAAAACATCCATAACTCAGGAACAAATATTCGTTCTCATCACACAAATAAATGCCCTTACCGGGATTTGAACCCAGGACCTCTTGCTTCGTAGGCAGGGTCACTACCAACTAGGCTAAAGCGGTCGTTAAAATAAAATAAGTGTAACAGAATAAGTAATAAGTAGTAGTAGTTGTTAAACTTTAACATATACAACAATTACCTCGACGAAATCTGAATGTAAAAATACAAGTGGCGATAAGATTAAACAAAAGACGTCAATCGATGATAATATGTTTTAAAATATTATCCAACCGCTATTATTAGAAACGTGTAAGAAGAGGCAATAGAAATATGTGTTATCATTCGATATTAAAAGCGTGCTATCGTCAATTTAGTTCTAATCCAACAGCTAAAATGATAACAATTATTTCATTTCTCACGATTCATCACTATATCGATAAGAAATAGCATCTCATCGTTCAACTGTCTCGCTCGAGTGTCCTAATAGCAGAATAACCGTGACTATACTCCATTTAATTTAGAATTATATACCACAACAACATTATATTGCGGCTCGTGAACTGTAATCTCTTTACAATTTGTACTAGAGTAACAATTGACGACACGCAAATAAAGTGACATTAAAACAATTTTATTTTGCGGCTCCCAGACTATTGTACTGTACTATTTGCTAGGTAAGAAATAGTTGACGAGCTGCAATATAACGATGTCGTGGTTTTCAATTCTAAATTAAATGAAGTATAAGTACCTACGCCAAAAGTGAACAAAGATTTGATTTTCTAAAAGGAAATGCCTATATGATCTGTTGAAACAGTTTCGCAATGCAAGTTTGCATTAGGTACTTATGAGTTAGTATCGTGAATTTATTTTCTTATCTAAAGAGGATGAGGTCGACCCGGTATGCTTTCATCTTATACCTACACATGAAAGCGTAACGTGACTGACATTGCTACAAATTAGTGGTAGGTAAGGTAACCAATTAGCGGCGTTGCTAGCGTAGGCGAAGCTTGAAGCACACAAGCGTTTATTAAGGTAAGAGGAGCTTTACAGCAACACTGACCAGCAAGAACAGTAAGTATTACCGCGGATGGTACCGCAAACAGACACAGCAATGGTGGCAACCAACAGGCAACAACTCCTCAAACTATCCTATTATGACGTCATTGCGAAAAGAGTCCGGAGTCATTTATCACAGGCATAAAGAATCCATCCTTTTTTCAGACACCTATTTCGAAAAGGCATAGGTAGTATGCTTACTAGGCAAGAAGTATTAAAGAGATTCAACACGTACCTGAGCTTTCTATCAGCATGCAGTAAAGCATCAGCCTTCAAGAGCCTCACAGCAACAGCGACCAGCAGGAACAGTATGATGGCACCGCAGACAGGCACGGCTATTGTAGCAGCCTTGAACCACACCTCACTGTTGTAGCCAGCACCGCAGTCGCTGGCTATCGTGTTGCCTTCTGGAAAAAACGTTTCCTGATCAATATACTTCAAGACTAGATGTGCTAGCCTATTTTGTGTTTTATGTTTGAGGACCGTGGGTTCGAGCAAGGGCTGTGATCTCTGAGTTAGTTAAAGTTACGGCTGAATAGTAGAGTGGTTAAAGAACCTGACTATAAAGCCTGTGGTTCCTTGTCCGATCCCCGGTAGGGGCAGAATTATGTACGAGAAATAAGAATGTTTCCTCTCGATTATTTAATATGTATTTACTAGCTGTTGCCCGCAACTCCGACCACGAAGAATAGTGGTATAAAAAATAGCCCCCGACCTATTCCCAGACCTACCAAATATAAACAAAAAGTTTCATCAAAATCGGTTGAGCCGTTTCGGAGGAGTTCGATAGCAAAAACCGTGACACGAGATTTTCATATAACAGAAGATTTAAGTATGAACGGCGCGCTGTAGCTGGTCGGTGGGTCTATTTACTTAAAACCATTTACCCATAACACAAGCTTTGCTCACTTTGGCCCTAGGTGTGAATTGTCCCATGATATTTAAGTATCTATTTAAAATGTATCATGAGATTTTCAGTGAAGGACACTTACATACACCTGCGAAACAATTCAAAGCTGTGTGTGAAGATCTCAATCCGCACTGAGGCCACGTGAGAACTACGGCCCCAGCCCTCTCATTCAGAGAGGAGGCCTGTCACTCATATCATGGGTAGACCAATGTCACGAACGAGATAATGTAGAAAGTACCGCATACCTCTAAAGAGGCCACAACGGACCCATATCTCGAACAACGCAGTCTCAATTGTCATAAAGAATGCAATTGTTACTTGATACCTATTATCCATTCGATATAACGACTGTCCATTCTACCGTTGAAAACTAATCGTTCTTTCTTTAGAGAGAGGGTGCCATTTGAAGCCGTATCGTTCAGCAGTCAGGTCATCGCTTCATCGGTGTTCTTGGTAGTTGAACAGACGAATTCGCCTATGGAGGCTGTTTCTTAGAAAACAGTTGCAATTTTACTGGGTGATAATGGTTCTTGGGAGCGGTGGCTAACAGGCCCTTGTTTTATGAGCTGATAATATAGAGCTGCCGTTTGTTCGCATCACATGTGGCATGCGTGCCGTATTTGTCACTAATTGATTCTTAGACTTAAATGTTCGATGCAGCTGTGTTTTGGATAACTTCATTTAACTAAACTACCGTTTGGTACCTGTATGTATATCTATTTTATTTGTGTGTTTGTTTATATTCATCTACTAGCTGTGGCCCGCCACTCCATCTGCGAAGGATTCGTTTTTTTAAACATGAAACTACCGTGAGACTCACTCATAGTGAAAATAAACGGATCACCCACGTCTTAAAACTCGTTTAACTCGACATGTTTCAGGCTAATCCGTAGCCCTTCCTCTCGGAGTCGCACGTCACGACGGCTGCCAAACGCGCACTGCATGCTACCGCCCTGTACGCTTAGTATAAGTTTTACTTCACCAAAATACTTCTCGATCGCGTTTACGTAAAAATTTCAATTCTATGGAAACATGAACGCGCGCGCGCGGAGGCGCTGTCCATGTTTCCCTAGTAATTGAATTTTTTACGTAAACGCGATCGAGAAGTATTGAAGTGAAGGAAAACTTATACTAAGCGTACTGGTCGCGCGGCTACTCGACGCAACTGACAGCGACACACAACTACCCCCGTTTTCATCATCACTTTTATTGTCATTGTCAAATGTAGGGTAGCACACAACACTAACAACATCACTTTGTAAAGGTTCGTTCACACTCACCGTTGACGCAGTACGAACATTCAACACTGTTTTCCTACACGGGGGTACATGACCAACCACTATCCCTTACTATCCGTTTATTTTCACTATGATTCGTTTTTTGCTATCCCACGCAAACTACTTATACAATTATCCGGGATAAAAACTATCCTTTTCAGGGTCTTTAACTATCCATACTTCACCTACTTAAGTAGGTTCAGTGGTTTAAGTTTGAAGAGCAAACAACAGACAGACAAAGATACTTTTGCACTTATAATATTAGTGAGGATTTATATATCGACTAATTTATCTCCGTGACCACCTTTACAGAATTACCTATCCCGTTGGAATTTCGCAATATTCGTCCTTATTCCTTGTCCTTGGACTGGTTCCTAGTGAAGTGATAAAGATTGCGATAATTCTGAAACACTCATGAGTTTGAACCCATGATCCTCTGCTTGAGAGTCCTAGGTCAAACCACTAGGCTAGAGTTGTTGCTCGTTCACTAATCGGATCGCTCCCAACTAAAAAAATCATGCAAATGTACATAGTTCGGTCTTTTAGTTCTTTTAATACAATATTGCACTAGTAAGTACGTAATAGAATCTAAGCATGATTTGCTCCCGTTAAAATATCCGTTCCTTTGTTTGAGAATTATTAGTAGTTTAAGAGTAAATAGTAGCCTGACCTAGAAAATATATCTACTTGGGAATTTCCGTAAATATAAAATCCTTAGAATAATATTACTTGTTGAATACAGATAGTACACGTCGTAATGGCTGCGGAACCCTGTCCTGGGCGTGTCCGACACGCTCTTGGCCGGATTTTTAAGCTACTCTACTGCGCATGCCTCAATAGATAGGGTTCTCTCTCATCTCAAGCAAGCAGCTGATATTTTATGATTCTAACTAGATAATTTAACCATGTTTAATTTGATTTATTTATTCTAATGTAATTTGTTTGATTTAATTTGATTTGATTTAATTTAAATATAAATAATAAATATTAGGGGACAATCTTACACAAATCGATCTAGTCCCAAACTAAGCAAAGCTTGTACTATGGGTACTAGACGACGATAAACATACTTATATAGATAAATAAATACTTAAATATATAGAAAACATCCATAACTCGGGAACAAATATTCGTGCTCATCACACAAATAAATGCCCTTACCGGGATTCGAACCCAGGACCTCTTGCTTCGTAGGCAGAAATTTACTTTATGTACCTATGTAATTTTATTTTATTTTATTTAATGTATTTTAATTTAATTTGATTTACGTAATCTGATTTAATTTGATTTGTCTTAATGAATGTTGCATGTTTTTAAATTTTAAGTTTATTAATATACATTTGTACGCCACACCGCAAAACAGCGATCTATAAAAAAATTGTAACACCTTTATAATGTTTTACAAATAAATAAATGATTAAATGATTGAATGATCGTTTAAGAAGTGTTTAAAAATGCATCTTTAACGGCAGGAAACTCCTATTTGCGGCTTTTTTTAATAGGCAGACATATTACATGATACATCATGCACAGAAAAAAATTAGCTTTAATGTGGTATAATTGAAATGAATATAAGCCATAAACGAAAAATTTTAACAAAATTATACCTGTTTACACCTGGGTGCGAAGAGATTACGGCTAAGCGATCAATAGCAACTGTACCTTTTCAAAGTCCTTAAACACATTGCTGTGTAGTAGAATATGCTTTAATTCCATAGGACGTAAACGAAAAGTTTCACGAAAAGCCAATTAATAATATTTTAATCAATAGTAAGTAATGGCGGCCACTTTTTAATTGGCACCTCATGAGAAATGGGTTCCCCCATTTATAAAAATTATGATTTGGTTATCTACATTATACTAATTTTGCAGCAGGATCTTAGAATATACCTCACTCCAAACGAACACCGTTTAGTTGGATCCCATTGGCGCTTGGCTGGTCGGTCAATCGAAGCTACTCAGAGTACTTCAGAGCGATACATGTACTAAGAGGAGATGGAAATAATTCATTCTATTAAAGTATAACCACCACCACGGCTGCTAATTCTTAACGAGAATTAAAAGCGAGTGTGTAATTTTCTTCTACATTATTACACGTAACACATTGTCATAGAGCTGGCATGTCGATTTACATCAATCTGTTTCAATCCTCGTCTTGGTAGCTGGAAATAATAACGCCTGTAGTACGGCCCTGTACCTAGTTGTGTTCCAGCGAACACTAATTATAAGCAAGCAATTGCACGCAAGGCACCCTCTTTTTCTTCTATTACATGGTTCCAAAGCGACAGTCCAGAAATGCCACACAACGGCACGGAAGCATACGGGCTTATAACTTACATTGTCAGAACCGTAGACTATGAAATTACAGCGCACCAAAAGGCACCCTCTAATTTAACGTTCACCGCATACAAGCCATCGCCAATTAGGCGGGCAAATGCATCACTATGCATATTTAAACCGCTCACATTGTTGCATACATAATTATAGCTAGGAAGCTGGTGTTTATCTGTGGAAACTATGGTTCACTGTTGTATGCTTCTGTCTATTATCCAGTGCGGTAATAAGCTAGAGACTAAAGCTCCAAACACACAGACAGCCGAGGCGTGGCCGTGCGGTGGCGGTGATGGTTAAAATATTCTAACTTGTATGCACGAGTTCGCTGTACGGTACCGCACAACCGTTCATACAAGTTAAAATATTACAACCGTCACAACCACCGCACCACGCCTCCGCTGTGTGTGTGTTTGGAGCTTTAAGGACATGTTTTAAAAATGCATCCATGTACACAGTATCACAAGAGGAATCCGAAATATTCCGTCTAGCTGAGCAAGTCATAACTATAAATTAAAAATTTTAAAAACCCCCAACGCAATTATGTTACACGTATGTTTGAACATAAAGTAAATGCCCATTGTGCGTTTAAAATCCCTTCCGCAGCTAACAAAAGAGCTGATAACTTTGAAACGGCTTAACCGATTTTGATGCAACATACCTAAGAACCATCGCCAAGAAACCAGCTTTCTAATAAAAAAAACCACATCCAAATCGGTTCACCCGTTTACGAGCTATGAAGCCACAGACAGACAGACACACACACATAGCGGTCAAACTTATAACACCCCTCTTTTTGTGTCGGGGGTTAAAAATGAACCCCAGCAAATTTCTGGAAAGTCTAAATTAAAATGGTGTATCATTCGGAGTTGATCTGGGAGTTTGATATAATGTAATTTTACTTTTGTATTGAATAAAAATATACAGCAACAGCTATAATTGTACCTAAGACTCGAGTTATGCAAAGTTAATTCATAGTTCAACCTGTCAGGCCTCGGATAATGTGATAATTGTCACAACAAAGATTTACAGCCGTGGAATATCTCATATCACATCTCGAATCAAACAATTCCCCGAGCTATCGCGTTTTCAATAAATTTCAATAATAATTCCCGTTTCCGCGAACAAAGATATTGTTTAGCGTATCTTATGTAAACTGGCGCTTGAGTCAGTAAACTGTTCTATTATTCTAAGTGGGTACTTATCAAATTACGTCATTTGGTGCAAGAATTTTTAAATCCGCAATAGAATATTATTTTGAAAGAACGTTCTTTGGGATGTAAGTTTTGAGATCAGAAAAGACTTGCTACTTACTTACTTTACCGAAGTAGTGTGTGGGCTACTCAAAAGGTCGTCAACGATGGTTTTAGCGTCTTCATAGGTCTTAAAAGTCCAGGGTTAAGAAGACTCAAGTTAAATAGTAGTATGATCCGTAAGACGGCTAACCAATTACAAAGTAGCACTGAGATCTTTTATCCGTGGCATTACAAGAGTTAAGTATCTACAATAAAAACAGACGAAAAAGAAATATACCTAGGTACAAATTGTCACGAATTAGTCTCAACTCAGCATAATGCCTCACCGCTGGCGTACCAGGGTGGAATCTTTTCACAACCAATTTCACGATAATTTCTTAAGCAGATGTATGGAATGCCAACATTATATTTGCGTGACTCAGTTTCCTTTTCTGTACCTACCAGTCGGCTAAGCGCCAATGGTGTTTATAGAAGTCAGACTACCTACATTTTCGAGTATCAACGATATCGGTGGCGAAGTACAGTCAGCATCAAAAGTAGCTGGTCACTTTTGTACTTTGTCGCAATAACACAATTGTCAATCATGTATGACATTTGCACCTGACTGTAAAGAGACAAGGTACAAAAGTGACCACCTACTTTTGATGCTGACTGTACTCTATTGTACAGAATAACGTAGTACTGCCATAAGGACATCAAAGAAATGTATGTTCTTATTACCTGAGTCATGAGTCAGATTCAGCCTGGCCCTCGCCAGCGGGCTGTCCTCATGATTGCATAGATCTCTAAAGCAGCACAGCAGCAACGAATCCCGAATTGGCGGCCGACTGTACGCCGATGGCGAGTTCTGGCAGCGCGACACCGCTTCTTCTGTCCTGGAATCGATAAGATACGAAATTAATTAAGGGTACAGAACACGTAATGCTCACGCGACAAACAGATCAGCATTCGAACTTCATATGGTGCCGTCCCACTCACGTTAATGGTATTTAACAGGAGAGCGACGGAGACGGTACGGTACGAACTTTGAATATCGGAATGTTTCCCAGGCTCAAGAGGATTGCTACTTGTGTTAACGCAAAACATTGCGATCTAAGTAAGTACTAAGTTCTATCCCCTTTTTACGCATAAGACATTATCACGCATTGGACGGACTGTAATGAAATTGAATCAAGCACTTAAGTCTAATAGCGGAATAAATTAGTCAGATGTTGCCAGTATTATCATTTTTCAAAATTTGAGGGTAAATTACCCAGTTATTGCCCACTTAAGGATTACAAAAGCGCATTGACATCCAAAAAAATTTATTTATTTATTTATTTATGGAGAACCAACAGCTTATACATCATCTTAAACATTACAGTAAATACAGCAAGCCAATTACAGAAAATTAAATCATTATTGCTACCAAATATCTTAAAAGTACTATAAAGTAATCACAGTATCATTTAATGAATTCTAATCAAACTCAAATGATAGACAGTGAGCACTTGTCAATATTTTTCTTAAAGTGGTCAACCAACCAAGAAAATCAGGGTCAACATTTTCGTAGTCTTTTTATTTGTTGGTTAGACATAGGAGCAAGGGGCAAGGACTTGTGGCTTGGTGGGGTGTTTTGCTATTTAGTGTGTCACAGATGTTCGCGAACTTGGCCGAAAAACACCGAAAAAGATCGCCGAATTACTGGCACGGTAAGTCATTCGAACGTCCATCTCGAACTTCTTGTTTGTTAAATAGTAACATAAGAAATCCCACGTTCCCTGTTACCAATGTAGGCGGCTAAGTAAAACCCACAATGCACAGCGATTACAGTAATTGTCAAGACATGAAAAAACTAAACAATTGCTTATTTGAAGTGTCCAAATTATTTAATTTATCGACGTTGGCGTGAGAACGGAGTCCGTGAGTGGTTTGCAACAACGAAACTCTTAATTTGTATGCCGTGGCCATAGCGACGTCAAGAGACGAAAATGTAACCAGTTTTTTTGGTTCTCACGTAAGCAATGATTATAGTTTATTGCCTTTAGTTGTTGTTAAATATTTATGACGTGAGGCAATGATTGAGGTTTTTGCAGAGACGTTAATCAAAACTTTCTGTGTCGCATCGTTTTACGTGCATTAAATATGTATCTATCTAGCTTTTGGCCGCGACTTCGTCCACGCAGAATTCGAATTTGTGGTGAAGCTTTTTCATGTTATGCAAAGCAACATCCAAAAATCCATTACCACCATCATCGGTATAAGTTTTTTCCTTACACCATGGAAATTTCCAAAATTCATGAAATTTAAAGAGTATACCAATCATAGTTTTAAATTATATTGTAGATTAGATGTGTATTGGAAAAATGCCTCATTCTTTCCGGGTTCTTCTCGACAGGATTTTTCCGAAACGGTGGTAAATTCTTACGATGCTAATTCATGCATGCATTCAAGTGTTTTTTTTTAGCCTAATTCAATTTAGGCTCAAGAGGGCTATTTTTTATTCTTGTCATTTTTCTATTGCTTTCACGTAAAGCTGCACTGGCAGTACACGTATGGATATCAATTTAAACTATTTGAAGGCCTATTATTTATTTATTCAAGTAGAGCAAACAGAATTAAGCGTGTAATCTTACTGCGCCGTAACAAGCGCTCAGTCCCTAAGCAGTTCCCACTAGAACATAGTGGGGTTTGTTTTTCCGGCAATCATAATTTTCATTTTCAATTAACCCATTCATTTGAAATCCAAAGAACCGACGTTCTCATGGGAACCGCAATTCCTAGTTTGTATCTCGTTGAAACTATTTAAATATTTGAGATACCTATGGTCACGATAGCTTTTGTATCAGCAGCCGACGCCACAAATATTTGCTGTAGGAATGTTGACTTGTGACCTAATCGGTGTCAGTTTGAGTCCTAATACAGAAAGACATTGAAACATTAAGAATAAGGGTTAGTGTATTGGCTTGTAAAATTCTAATCAATTATTTGAGATAGAATGCGAGTTTTGGAAATAGTTTTTCTTGTGATTCTCATTTAATTTATCATCTAGATCGCAGTTCATGTAGAAAAACCTCTAATCCTTCAAATTCAAATAGTAATAATGTAATTTCCTTTATAAATACGAACATCAAAACTTAAGTAAATTATATACATCCGTACAATCAAGTTGACGTTGCATATTCTAAAAATAACTCAAGTTCCATAATCATGAAAGGCATTAATTCTTTTAGCTACATTTATTTCAACAGTCATAAATATAAACTCCTGACCAGTGATGGTGTAGGTAGGGGTAAGCACGCGGCACGGAATGCCGAGGACCTGGGTTCGATTCCCAGCATTGGTCTTTTTTCTGGGGTTTTTTCTGTGCATCTATGTTTCAGTTTGTATTTAGTATGAAATATAAGGATTTCACGGGATGGCCGTAAAAGTAAAAAAATTGAAGTTGAAGAAATAAAAATTACAAAAAGATACTTCAAAACAAACTTATTAGTCATAAATATAAACAAGCAATGACAATAAACAATAGGGTTACGTTAAAAATGTCAGCTATTCCCATCTAAAAATGACGAGGTATTTAAAGGCAGGTACATCAGAGCTAAATGCCAGTAAGTTTTTAATCAACATAAGGTCCCGCCCGAGGTACGATTAATCAAGATACAGATGATCTTCGGAGATAGGCCGATGAACAAATAAAACAATGGGCGGCGGTTAGCATTGAGACGTGACTGGGTATTGTGGCTGGTGAAATTGTATTTTTTCTCAAAAATGCTATGAAATATTGACGTTATGTTCCTTATAATACGCCACGAAGGGTCACGTTGCAGGTGCAGGTGCAGCCGGTGGTGGAGGGCGCCTAGACGAGAGGTCAATAATGGAATTTCATACAACTTTGCTGGCCAAGGCCAGCAAAGTGATCGTCTATTGTTTCATACCATGACGTTTATAGGTCTATGGCATCATAGCATTTAGCCATTAAAAAAAAAACTATAAGCAATATTTGCGTTTTGGTTCATTAAGACATTCTGCCACTACGCTTTATTAAGGTAAGGTAAGATGATGATGATGATGATGATGGTGATGATGAGATGATGATGATGATGATGGTGATGATGAGATGGTGATGATGATGTTGATGATGATGATGATGGTGATGATGAGATGATGATGATGGTGTTGATGATGATGATGATGATGATGATGATGATGATGATGATAGTGATGATGATGATGATGATGATGATGATAGTGATGATAATTATGATGATGATGGTGATGACGATGATGTTGATGATGATGTTGATGATGATCATGATGGTGATGATGATGATGGTGGTGATGGTGATGCATGTTTGAGAAAAACTCTATACAAGCCTTGGCCACGAACAGGGATTGCCGGCCTCGTATCTCTAGATGGCCTCGTTAACACTCGGCCATCTATAACTACTCGGCCGGCAATCCCCTATTTCGCGGCCGCTGCAGTAATGTACTATAGGGCCAGTAAAAAACTCGTCACGAATCGATTTTTCAAATCACATCATTCAAAAATATCATTCGTAACTTGGTATAAAAATGTACTGAATTTGAAATTTGAGTAACAACAGTAGATAATTATATCTGCAATGAATTTCATCAAATAGTAAATAATAGCTGTAGCTTTATATACAGCATTATTCACATTTATAACCAATTTTAAATGGTATTTTCGTATGGTTCGTTCGTTTTATTTTGTCCTTGAGCATATCTACTTGTGAACGACTTAACCGAATATTGAATATCCCAAGGCGAAAACAAGCCCAGGGGGACTTGGGATCAATTTGAAAATAAAGTATGAAATAGATGGCAAGTTCGCTGGCCTGAAATATAATTACATATAGGCTTATCAAGGCTCAAGAGAACTATATAAAGTGCTATGGAGCCTTGATCATCCAAAGCGGGATCACGATTTGTTTGTATAAGTTGCATACTGATCATGTCATAAAAGGCAGCAACAGTGATCAACAGTGATCGGAACTCTGGGTGCAAAACTTTAACAAAACTTGTCAAGCGGGCATGAAACAGTGCTTACAGACATGAAAATATTAATAAACTACTGAAAATCTGAGATTTCGATATAGAGTTAAATTGAACACTAATCTGCCAATAATATTCTTATTTTTCTTGGTTGTATATTCCCCTTAATGTCAGCTTTACAAGTTTTGTTAAAGTTTTGCACCCAGAGTTCCGATCACTGGTGATCAGTTTTCCACTGCACTGCAAATGCTTGAAACAGAATTCGTTCAAAGAGGTAATAATTGGTAAATATTGTTTGCGTGATAAGTCTCGTTTAGTGTAATAGTTATGTTATGAGCTATGCTCGGAGTTTCTTTCTGCGTATATGGAAATTCGCTGGGGAACTGGAATATCTGACATAAGTAGCTCGATTCTGTTTTCAGTCCAAAATCTGGGGAGAACGGTTCTCAAGTGGGGATCACCAACTAGAAGACACAACAACGTCAGAAACGTACCCATTAGAGGTAGAACGAACATGCTTTCCCGAAAAAGATTTAACTCGTGTACCAGTTAATCGTTTGTCGTTTTGGAATCAGTGTACTCAGATTCAACAAAGTTTCTTCAAACAATGGTCTAAGCAGTACTTAAAAATGCTTCAAAGTCGTCCAAAATGGAAAAGCGATCAACCAAATTTAACTGTCGGTACACTGGTCATATTGCGAGATGCTAATGCATCCCTTTTAAGATGGCCTATGGCCAGGATTGTAAACGTCTACCCCGGAGGTGACGGCAGGGTGCGTGCTCTAGATGTTAAGACACCTACCGGACACATTAGGCGTACTAGTGTTACTAAAGTGTCTGTTCTTCCCTTAGATGATTAAATGCTTAAGAACTAGAGTACGGGTCCTGCATTCTCATTTTTGTTTTTTATAAAGTTCATGTAATATTTAAAAGTTATATTTTTATTACTTTGTTATTAGATATTAAGTACTTCGTTCCCGCGCTGGCAGTTTATGTACAATAACGTACATAGGAACGTAATTTTTATATTTTTGTATGCTGGCAACATTGTTTTTTTTTACTTTCTCTTTTACTTCGTTTTTCAAATATTGTACCAGCAATCGTGAGTGCAAATTAAATTTCTTCTATGTATTAGAAAACTTTTATTTAAATTCTAAACAGATATCACGAGAGTTGCGGCCAAAGGCTATAGATGACAAGTTGTATAACAATGGAGATCATGTGGCTGATGATGATCAATACGTTTTGTTGCAATTAAAAATATATTTTAGGTATTTTCACTACTTTTCGCGTATTACTAATAACTGTGCACAAAAAATAGTGCTTTATACAATTATTTATGAATAAATAAACATTGCAGTAAGTTAAAATGGTTAGTAAGTTTCCTGCTGTCATCCAAAGGAACTCCGAAACTAAGATTGATAAAAAAATAATTTAAATTGTTAAACTACGTACTGTATAAATGTATATTTAATTAGTGACGGGCTGTCTGCCTTGTAGCATGTATTCACAAGGTTTAATAGCTTGTTTGTTGTCACTTGAACTAAATTACTTTAGTGACAGCAGAACAACAACAACGATTCAGCCGCAGTTGTTTAAGGATGTCCCAATTGTTGAACATGTTTCTATAGTTAACTAGTCTTTCCCCGCGATACCGCTCATGTGGCAGTTGAGGTGAAACTTCGGAATTATTAGTAGATTGATAAACAAGGGTTGTAAGTGATCAATTACACCCAAGATATTTAGGCGCACGAGCGAGCAAAGCGAGCGAGGGCGCTTATAGTTCGTGGGTGTAATTGATCATTTACACTCGAGTTGAACAATCTACTTTTCATCACAAATGCGAGGAAATAAAGAAAAACCGTTATGTTAATAGTACATTACTGCAGAGGCCGTGAAGTAAGGGATTGATGGACGAGATTTGGGGTATACGGCCGAGTCGTAGACGAGGCCGGATAAAACGAGTCCAGCAATCCCTCTTCCGGCCGAGGATTGTATAGAGCTTTTCTCAAACATGCATCATCATCATCATCTTCATCCATCCATCCAACCATCCATCCAACCGTCCATCCATCCGTCCATCCATCCGTCCATCCATCCGTCCATCCATCCATACATCCATCCATATATCCATCCATACATCCACCCATACATCCATCCATACATCCATCCATACATCCATCCATCCATACATCCATCCATCCATCCATCCATACATCCATCCATCCATCCATCCATACATCCATACATCCATCCATACATCCATCCATCCATACATCCATCCATACATCCATCCATCTATCCATCCATACATCCATCCATACATCCATCCATACATCCATACATCCATCCATCCATACATCCATCCATCCATCCATACATCCATCCATACTTCCATACATCCATCCATCCATCCATCCATACATCCATACATCCATCCGTACATCCATACATCCATCCATCCATCACCAGTAGTTTAAGCGGTTTTATAGAAATAAAAGAAGATAGATTTTTTTAATGTCGTAAGTTGGCTGTATGTAATTTTTCCTTTGTCAGTTTAGTGTTAGTAAGCAAATTTAAAAAGTTACAGCAGCGGACAATAATGGTTTTTCATACTTACTTTTATGGCCTAGGCCAAGAAGTAATGTAGGGAGCCATAAACAACAAACTTCATGGCTTCATTTCGTGACATTAACGCATACATTTCAAAGCATGTTTGAGAAAAAATATATACGCCATTTTTAAGAGAGCGTGTCGCGCCGCCCGCCGCGGCCGGCACCGGTGTGAGCTCGGTGTGCAGGCGGTGGGGCGCAGCAGCACCTGCAGCACGCGGCCCCGGAGCGCGCCACCTCCTTGGTTGCCAGTTCGTGAATACAAAGGAGCACCATTCGATTTTCAAATTTACTTACATCCCTAAGGATGTGAATCGAATTTACATCCCGGATTTCAAGTTGAATGCAACCTACTTTCAGAGCATGAGTGATGAAAAATTAATTCCAATAGGCATTCCCAAATATTAAATTGTGCTCTAGACTAAACTGAGCTATTGAGTTTTCGGGATGTTGGGATGAATTCCAATCTCGTGGGAACTTACTTATGCTTAGCTTATGGGTTATTCTCGTGCGTGATTCATTCTACATACCAAATCTCATCCAAATTAGTCCTGCTGTTTTAGTGTGAAAGAGTCACTAAAAAATTAAAGAATTAAAAAATTAAATCTCTACACAAAAACTAAGAAATCTTAACAATTTGTTTTAAACTGAACAACATCGTGCGATTGATTAGCAAATTGACCGAAACCACAGACCATAAGAAATAAGCGAAGCAAAAGAATCAACGCTCACATTAAATAAAATCGAAACCCAAAAAGACAGCGAAACTAATGCAGAGCCCGCGGCCTCAAATCATCTGAGAACATGCAAAGTAAAAAAACTGTATCGGAACGTAGCCAATAAAAGGATGCATGAGTAAACATTAAAAAGGCAGGAATATAGTTTTATTTTGTTCAAATAATAACATGACTGCGAGAAGCTGACGTGATTGAAACAGTCTTGTATACGATATCTGGATTGAAATGCAAAAACATCTAAAAAGCTTTTTAGCCTTTCTAGACTTGTATATTCAAGAACTGGTCACGCATGTTAATCGATTTTTAATTTAAGTATGGTCTGCTGTCATAAATAGATACATGATAGAATAATTAAAGGTTGAAACTTAACGTTTTTACAATTATAACTGCTGCTGCTTTCACTTGATCGCATACAGCGCAGAGCGTGCCGAGTTGTCGGCAACCCCTCACTCTCCGTTAAACTCGATCCTCTTGCTCTCCGCAGAGACGTTAGCTCCCTTTGCGTGTTCTATAAGATCTACAACGGGGAATGCTCTGAGGAACTCTTTGACCTCATTCCAGCTGCGGGGTTCCATTACAGATCCACCCGTCGTAAGCGTTCATTTCATCGACATCATGTTGATAAATGGCAGTCTTCGACGGTGCGTTTTAAGTGGTCTTTTTTGCCACGAACTTGCAAAATCTGGAACGAGCTTCCCGATGGGGTCTTCCCATCGAGTTACGACCTGGGTGCCTTTAAGAGGCGAGTGTACAATTTTCTGCAGGGCCGACAACGCACTGGTATCGCGTAAAGCGCTGCGTGTGTCTATGGACAGTGGTGTTCATTTAACATCAGGTGACCCACTAGTTCGTATGTCTGGCTTCACTAACATAAAAAAAAAATAACATTCTTTCCCGTTTTTTAATGATCCCAGTTTCGCTAAAAGGCCTATTGACTAAGAAGCGAGCGGTATATTTGCAAAGAAAAAATATTAACTTCTCATTAAAAGCTCGATTAATGTAGATAACGTATCGCTGCCGTATAGAAAACATTAAAAGTGCAAAAGATAAGAGTAAAGTAAACAGTTTAACGAGAATAATGCCAATTAAAATCTTAAACGTCGTTCCAGAGCACATACTCGAAAATGTAAGACGTAATGAGATTGCTCAAGAGACAAAGGAGCTTTAGTATTCTTTGGGCAGTAACTTAGTGGGTTCTTAGGAATGTGAGAAAATAAATGCAGTAATAGTTGAAAATCTGCAAATAAAAATGGCTATGTACGAAATTTTTTAACAAACAATACTCGTAATGTTAAGGACAGTGAAACGCAGTATGATTTTAGTCACGTAGGTCAAAATCAATCATCAGAGATAACAGAAAATATACACAAGCCAAACTACAAAATAAAATAACTAGGTTAGAAATTCGGAAGAAAATAAGAATGACGTCATATGTCGATAGAGATATGAATTTCCATGAAAGTATTGATAACAAGCTAATCTAAATAAATATTAGATATATACCTAGATCCTGTTTGTGACATAGGTCAACAAAATAATAAATCATAAGAAACTTGAAACATTGTAAATTACTTTAATTATTTAAATTACGCAAGAAGACCCAACGCAACTAGGATAGACCCCCTTTAGCAATAAACGACGTAATGATTTCTCTAGACCTAGAAGAAACAGTATCGCCTCATTGCAACAAAGGTGCTTCTGTAGCTTCTTATGAAACGTTTTCTCTGTACACAAGTCTTTTCTATAACCTACGCGAACTAAAAAGCGTCGAGAGGAATCAATATTATCATGTAGCAGATTTAAAGGAGCGGGTCGGCGTCCGCGCAGCTGTGGTCGCTATCTCGGATCCCGACCTTCGACTTAACCCAGCAGTCAGTTATCAACGGGGACAAAGATTCAACGACTACAAACAACGTCAATGTAATTTTAAATTACAGTATGGTGGTTTTGAGATAATGTTTATAGCAGGTGGCTGTATAACTTAGGATACGGTTTGCGAATAAATGGGTAGCAAAGAAGGATGAGTAGATGGAAGTTCTTGAAGATTCTTTGACGAATTTAGTTTCTCTAACGATTGCATCACTAATTTTGGTTAATTCTATATTTTTTTGTCTTTTCTTGTGTATTGGGTTGGGATGGTAATGAGTTTATTAATGTTGCAAAATTCGTCAGATTATTTAGCTGTAATTATGATATTGACATGTTGCTACGTCCACAGGCACATTAATTAGCCCCAGCTGTACGTAAATTGTTATAACAAAGAAACGGCTTGGTCAAAACTTTGTTGTGTAAGAACGAATTGCCGTTTATACGCAAGAATTTTAAATTGAAAATCGAAATGTTAACGAAGACCCGCCGATCGTTAGCGGAGATAATGGACGAGATTGCCAAAAAGGTACAAAAAATGTTAAAACAAATAAAAGCGGGCATGCGCCGGAGTTGAAACTTGGAACAGGTTCCGAGCGGCAGCCCGATCCGAATAAGATAATCAACTGAGCGGGTAATTTCAGTGCATAAAAACCTATGGCGTTCCTTCGTCGGAATGAGTAATTAATAATTCAAAACGTTATTACTGTTAGAGAGAACACACGAACTGCTTAATTAAAATAAATGTTTTTCTTTCTTCTAATTAAAAAAGAAGCTATATTGATTTCTTTAACATGAACAGTCAGATTCTGTTTCAAAGTATCAAATAATAAAGCTCGTTGTATTAATGTTGGACACAGAACAATAATAATTGCCGATGGTATTCAATCAAATTAAGTCCAAATTGTCTTATTACGAGACTCTAAGAGATTAAAAAGCCGTAGTGTAATTTGGGAATGGTCAGAAGACAAATTGATTGAAGGTACTCGCCGTGTACCTATCTACAGTATTAGTGAGTCGAGCACGAGAGCGTGATAAGCAGAATTGATGGATGACAATGCATTTCACATGTACAACGCAACGTATAGTTAATATTAATTAATTCCACGTTGATAGTCAAGACATTTGTAGCACACTGTACAATGAAAAGAAATACAGTTGCAGCCAAGACCACTAACAAATTTGTGTACATTTGAATAAAATCGACGCATTAAAACAAAAATTTAGAATGTTGTCATATAAATTTAGGAATGCTACCGCACGACTTTTACGGATGCCATTTTTTATCCTATGTCAGGCAAATTAATTGGACGGCATGTAATTAGCAACGATAAAATCATTTAAGTGGAACCTGGAGGAAGAATCATGTCGTGCGTACCTATACAATGTGGCGTTATTACAATAAAAGGACCGGGGATTTCTCCCTTTTTTAATTAGATCAGTAAAAAGCTATTGATGTTATACCGACATGAGCAGTGGTCAAGATAACTTCATTAATTTCATTGTACTAAGCTTCTGTCTGTTATTCGACATGCATAAAGATAAAGTATCTAGTATCTGATAAGACTACTATTATTATCTTGATAAATTTTTAGGCAAACTAGTTTGGTGCAATGCAATCACACAAACAAGAATAAAAAACCAATTCATCAAAACACAAACGTTATTGGACAAACTCTAACGACGTCTGTACGCTTCCATGCTTTATGGTGAAGAATTTTCTCTGCTATCTTGATGATTTGTGTTGCAGTATCACTGTGATTGCAACAGCTTGGGGCCCGGAGCTGATTGATGTGTGGCCGCGGTTGTTGTCGTCCATAAATTACTCCCGTCCGTATGCATTTACAATACCCTAAAGCCAAAGTTTATTAGCTAATAATAGTTTCGGATTTATGGTGTCATTAGGAAACTAATTTATGCTTTCTATGAGAGGTCAAATTGTTGAATTTGTATTCGAAAACATTATAATTAGGTAGTTCGTGATTTATTCTGTTTAATCATTATCAGTACGTTTTATAACCAAATAAAAACGAACGTCAACCGGCAATCAAATTCGTTCAACATGTTGTCACGTGGAGCACTGCTGCAGTACCAACGCAGAACTGTTGCAGTAACTGTTATACTTACGTGTCGGCTAAATGTTGCAGGCAGCCATGGCTGGCATGGTGGCGACGCGGTGCTTGCAGCTCGCTGTAACACCCCCCACCCCGCACCGAACGGCACATGTAACCCGTGCTGACACACTGCGCCGTGTTGCAGTAACATCGGACGCCATCTGAGTCGCTCTCAGGTTTTGAGTCTGAAAAGAAAAAAAAATGGTTATTGTAATAATTAATTTGGCTTACGTATAAATTCGTTCATTGCAGAGAATAGGTTTTTATATAGGAGAATGCCTCTTTATATCGAGGATGTAGGCTCGGTGAGAGCGAAACGAGCGCTCATATTAAATCGAGCTAAGACAATACGTCATTTGCGAGCCTGAGACTGTATGCGTTGGTTTTTATAGCATTGTTGGGCCTGTTTTCTTATATATTTATGACTCACAATACTGTAGACATTGTTTATTTGCAACGAAGGCATCCACAAACAACTTTATTATTACAGGAAGATGTAACTTTTAACCGAGTATTTATCGTGTGAGTATAAAGATATCATTAAATTGACACGCAATAAAATTATCTGTTAAAGATTCGCAATAGATAATGGGTGGATTTTACGAATAGTTAAACGATTTAGTGTAGTTGCAAGTGCTAAACTATGTTTATTCCGCGAAGGCAATCATGACGTTCGACAGTACGGCGCCTGACACTGCCATAAAGTTTAATAGCTTTCGATTTATTACACGATCTGTGGAAGCTGCTAGGCTGTTTAGCAGTTTTCAGCGAAGCAATTTCGTGTATTGTCTTAACGCACAATTTCAAACAATGCTGTACTCGGTAATCTTGGTAAACCCATTAGCAATAGCCGATTAAAATTTTATTTGGAATAACAACGATATTTTGGAACGGTAAAAAGTTTTTGGCAGCAGGGAGCCGATGAACTGGCAAAAATAAACATACAGCCATCCGAGTATCGTGTATGAATAATGCGCACGTCATACTTCACGGGCCCCTACATAAATATCCTACGAGCGGGCAGCCTCCGACCGCATTCAATGTAAATGCTTCGGCTCCAGACGATGAAACAAAACAAAATTAATTTCAGAGGGACGCCGCTTTATTTGCTCTCGGGCGAGGGCCGAGGAAATGCGAGGAAGACCCCCCTCGAGGCAAGCATCTTAAGAATATCTCTTTCGTTCACGGAATCGTGTTTTTATAAGTCTAATTTTCGGATGATTAGTGACTCGGTCGCTGACGGTGCGCGACTGTGGGACATCGATAAAGAATCCAGATAAAAACCCGGGCCTTAACGAACACGACTAAGTAATCAAATTCTAAAGGGCAATTAGATAATTACTGAAATAAAATGGAGAGCAATTCATCTGGAAAAGGAAAGAGATTTAAGGCGCTTGGATGAAAGTATCGAAGTCGTTTCGAGCTGAGCAAAAAATAAGACCTGAATCAAGTCACATGTCGGAGGACCAGGCTGGGCTTCAATAAATAAATAATCAAGAATAAAAAGTTGTTTCAGCCACATAAAAAGACTAAGGCGTTATTAACCGAACTCCCGCGCAGGGGAAATTGGAAACTTTTAATAGCGTACTTTAATGGCTTTTGCACGCAAAATTGCTTTCATTAATTGCAGTGCTGTACGTTTATTATTAAGCGGAGTTCTATTACCGCCATTAACTTTACGGTGTTTATCTTAACATTTCGTATCCACAATTAATTTTATCGCTTTATTGTCCTCGTTTATTTCTGGATCGTCGATCGCAGTTGATGTTAACTATGTATGGGAAAACATTAACTAATTATCCGTAGAAAGACTTATCAATGCATCTTACATTAGAATACGGCTGCCATTAGACCGACTTTACAATCAATTTCGAGTCAAAAAGGAAGGCATAAAAGGAACACCGAAGGATAAGGTAAGTAAAAAACAAATAAACAGAACAGAAAAGGTCCCGGCATGTTATTTGGAATTGATAAATGGCCCCCGGAGACGAGAGCGAGTGGACCGAAGCGAGGTAAGAGCGGGACAAAACAACTAATGAGTCGAAGACGTTCCGTAAGTCTGGGATAAAATGCTGGAAGATAAAGGAAAGTGCTTTTTATCTTTAGTGCACAGACGTTTTAAAAAGTTTTATCGAAGAATGTCCAAATGCGGTTAAGCCAGCTAATGTTTTGATAAACCCAATTGACACTAACAACCACAGTTAATAAATCTTATCTCTAAAAATTATTGCAATTGTCTTCAGAATACTTGAATAAAAGGTTTAAATAATAATGATTGGTTGATTTCGACATGTTCCCAACACATCTGTCCCGAAGGACGTCTGCGCAATCGTTTGTTTGTTAATCCAGGGGGAGAGCAATCCGTCTCACTTGCCACGTGACGCCGCGTGTCAGGGCTCAATGAGGTGTTAACGCTTCTTGATTTGCGTCACTAATCGGTTAACCAAAGTCGGATATTGGACGTGATTTAAGTGGGAAGTAGAACTGTTTCAAGCGTGTTAATTTTTTTACTGTTCTAAGTTGGATACGTTTTCAGAATGAATTCGGAACACTTAGCCAAACTTGTCAAGGAAAGGAGCCTAGCCATGGATATCGTTATAGAGGCACCTGGAAGCAGAGATGGCAGGACGACCGAGATGCTTATCGTGCGGGATGGCCTGAACTCATATTCGACAGCCGAGAGTGGAGCAAAAGATGAGAAGAGAGACAAAAAACAGTTGCATTGCGTGCGTAATTTTATGGATGAGATCGTCATGTTCGTTTATACCAAAGTTTATACCAAAGCAATATAAATCCAATTAGCTTCCCAGATTTATAATATACGCAAAACGAAGACATTACCGGATTGCATAAAAGTCGTGGCTGTAAATTAAGTTTTAATGTCTTGCTTTAAGTAGGTCCTCATTAAGTTCTCGGTTGTTTTTCTCTCAAGAATTTTGGTGATGCAAGACCGCTGATTACGAATCAGGTGAGCAAAAAGGGAACGATTTAGCTCAAATGCGATGCTGACTTTAACAAATTGCGCATTTCCAATACCATCAGCACCGTGGTTATTTTAGTTCTCCTCAATAGATAGACATCAGTTTGTTACCGGTTTTAGTACATCGCGATTGAAATGTTTGCAGGACTCGTGGCTAGATCTCTTTGGAAGATAATTCGCTTCGCTAGCAACGTCCTCCCGATTTCATTAAGGAAAGGGATTATCAAGTAACGTTTCTGAAGCATTTCGCTCACTCCGAATCAATTTAGATCTAGTGCTAGATTGTGAAAATTGCTATAGCGTTGAAATTGCTAGTTTCGTACGATCAATATCAGCTTCACTATTTTCTATGGTCATTTGATTTTATTGTAGAACTGTCTTAGTCTTAGACGTAGCAATACGGACTATGTTTTCTTGAACTAAAACGAGAATAGATTCTCCTGCGTTTTACAACTGCATTATGATCTTTAATTCCTTTTGAGAGCGAGCTTTGATTAACACAAAAGGTTCCTTAAAATAGATCCAGTAGCAATAATTCTTAAAACAGAAGCGCTCGTTTCAAAACAAACAATGATTCATCGCAACCACGATCTCGGTCGAGGCTGCAAACCGAAAGATGTTTAAAAACGTTCGAACCGCGATTAGAAGTAATTTCTAATCGTTAGTCTTTTACAGCTGTAGTCAAAATTCCGAGATGGTAATAAGGCGTTGCGACAGCGGCTTTCTCCCGGTGCTTCACACGCTGTCGGGGCCCGTTTTATCTAATAGTTTATTACATTAATAATGTTTGCGGCAAAGTCCGGTTTCTGAGCTTCGTGCTGATTGGATGATGCGGAAACGGCAAGGCTGTGGTACGGCCTTGTTGGCATTCCAATGCCGCTATTCGACAATTTATCACCTGTCCGATTTGAATTGGACCGCTTTTAAGATTACAGTAATCTCTTTCGGATTTGTATTTATACCAATTACCCTAGTTAGCACCTATACGGTAGGTAGCATTACTGGTAATTCCGCTTGAGATTTCTTTTTACCTAAACCAAGCCATTGTCGCAATAAAACGTCCGTGAATAAACTTCGACTTCACAATTTCCAAGCGAATATTTCCATAAACATTTAAGCACTTAAAACCCTAAGCTACCTCTAAAAGGCGATGCGAATCGCTGGCAAGCATCACAGGCGTCGTACGGAATGCTAACCAGACGCTAGGACACGGACACGGGCCATTCGCGTTATCACTATCGGATCACGACTCGTCCTCTAATTGCGTTGAATTATCCCCAGTAATGGATGTCCTCGCCGGTGCGTAATTAAGCGAGGCGCCAGCAATCTCGCTGCAGCCGCGGGCAATTTCCATCGGAATGCGAGAGTGCGCCGGCTCTGGGTCGAGTAGCGTTCTGCACTATCGCACCATCTACCGTGCAACTATCGCGCCCGGATTCAAAACAATTTGGAAGACTTTTATAGCTTATGCAACTATTTTATGTATCCGAAAAGCCACACCGAAGATAGCGGTACAATCGTTTACAAATTCCAACGGTGTAAAACTCGCAACAAACGATTATTCGTTAGCGGTATGATAGCGGTCGTAAATAGTCGGTAACCAGTTGAGAACACTTCCTCGGAAAATTGCTCTTTCTCCGTTCTGCTCGCCTTGCGATGCCGCGGGGTTATAAGTACGACCACAGGGATTCGCTCGGACGTACCGCTAGTTATTCCTACTGGCACTCCGCTTCAGTAATGTAATTCAATAGCGGTGTTTGATCAACGTTAGCTCGGAATCGTTCTTCAGGCCGTGTCGCTTTCGCATCGATATAATGTAAATGAGCCGGGCGATCCGTCTCGGATGTCGGCGCCTAGATTACGTTAGCCGATAGCCTTTCCTGCGTCGCGTTAAAGGTTGCATTTGATTGCGGGCCGAATTACAGAACAAAATCTAGGTACGCGGCAGTTTATCAGCGATGCTGTCCACGTCGGCCCGTCGGGGTTATCGTCGCGCTTTCACGCCGCTCGAATAACATTTGAATAATGAAATGCGTTCGATGAACTCCTAAAAGCGCAAAATAAACTAAGGAAGTGAGCGGTGGTGATGATTCGATCTCAAAGCGCCACCTGTTCGGTGGAGAATCGACTATTCATCGGGTCGTTAGGCAACAATGGCCACAAAAGGCCGACTACCTGACCGGCTTTGGATGTTTTTTTATGGTCTCGCGTCTTACTTAGCGCAAGCGAGGAGCTTTATCCGCCTTGAGCGGGCGTCGGGATACCCTTTTAGATTGTGTAGGCGACATTAAATGTCACATGCACAATGCTGTTCGTTTAACGCTCTCGACTCTGAAAGGTCCGTTATTGTCGTTTAATCATAACAACGTTCCATCAATGCTTATTGATTACAACGCGTGCTGGCTTTCCACAAACATTCAGCGGATTTGAACTCACGAAATGTATGTACCGTTTCAATTCATTGTGTAAACAGTTTTCTCAGCGTCGTGTGTGTCGCTGGGTGTCAACCAGCTGCATAGGTGGTAACCAAAAGATTTTTGTGTCGCAACTGGCGACACCTTTTAGTATTTAGAGTGGAGGAATTATCACGTTCGGAAAGTTAGCGGGTCTTAAACAGTTGTTTAACCAGATGCATCACGTGTGGTATGCCGGCCGAGTGAGAAGTAAAACAGAAAGCTTAATCAATATTTCAACAGCGGCCGCATTCCGCTCTTATCCGAACAGACTGCCTTTCAATTTAATTAGATCGTGAAAAGTATTTGGTTCAATCGAGAAGTTGAATCTCTCATGTTTGCTGAGTGACTAGTCTGTTTTGATTCAACTGCAACTATTCCTATTCCTATAACGTTACAATTACGATACGGCTTATACACAGCGAAAGAACCAAAAGTTGTGTGGACATAAAATTAGCCGAAAGGTGGCCAGGTGTCCCACACGCCGATGTAGACTTGACTATTATAAAATATTGCTATAGGCCCTTAACTTTTGCTATGTCCACAAGAGAGACGCGGACAAAAACATGTGACCCAGGATACTCACCTGCATGCTATTTTATTAGACGTTACGGTACTTAGCGCTGTGAATATCCTACAAAAAAGACTACATTCCATGAAACAAGTTAGCTATAAGTATCTTTTTGTATTTATTTTTTCAACTTCTTTTTTTTACTTTTACGGTCATCCCGTGAAACCATATATTTCATACTAAATACAAACTGAAATATAGATGCACAGAAAAACCCCAGAAAAAAGACCAATGCTGGGAATCGGACCCAGGTCCTCAGCATTCCGTGCCGTGTGCCATACCCCTACACCACCACTGGTCTAGAGATTAGACACGAATCTTTCCCATACATCGTACATTTCAGTCTGTTATTTTATTTGTGTTGTGTCTGATGTATGGGAAAGATTCGTGTCTAATCTCTAGACCAGTGGTGGTGTAGTGTAGGTGTATGGCACACAGCATGGAATGCTGAGGACATGGGTTCGATTCCCAGCATTGGTCTTTTTTCTGGGGTTTTTTCTGTGCATCTATATTTCAGTTTGTATTTAATATGAAATATACATTCCATGACATCGTAACAAAATCCTATGAAAAACTTATACCTAGACGTATGTATCAACAATTCCATACTAATAGGGTTCCTCCACGCTTCAATTTCCTGCACTAATTATTTTTGTTCAGTTAGAAATGTCTCAATGGGCCCCTCGCAGGAATGCGGTTGTTCGAAGGCGGGATGCGCGGAATCTGAAGCCCTACCATTGGATTTATGTCTTTCATTTCGATTAGAGGCTTTAAAGCGTACAAAAAAGTTTTAATGATTGTTTTTGGAATTCAGTGATGAGACCAATTGAGCACAAAATGACGCACTCAATTCTGTAAGAGTTGTACATTGTTTGTCAAAAAACGGGGACCAATTTTTGGTCGCTCTTGATTAAGACTGATTTGTGCAAAATACTCGTAATATCGCTTAGGTTTCTTATAATCTTAATATTATAATTAGTAACATAAAACATGGTCGATCGTCTAAACATAGTAAGGGCTCTGTATGTATTGCGCTACTTTGGTTCGCTTAGAGTTCGTCGATGAATGTGTATGTATGTGCATTCATCGACGTAACAGTTATACGCTGTTAGATTTATAATGCTATCCATGGACAATATAAACAGCTATTAATACTTAATTTATAGGCTAGTTTGGAGGGTTAAAGATGCTTCCTATAAGCTTTTAATCACAGCTTAGCCAAAGGCGTTGTTTGCGGATATTAGCTTGCTTTGATTATTACGAATAGCAATTTCACGCACTCTCTACCATCTATCTCTCTTATGAACAAATGTAACAAGCTCTGTGTAAAAATTTAGTTCTAAATGAAATCCACCCACGTGTTTCTCAACAAAAGTATTTTAATTTTATGTTAGAAACAACGGATATCGAAGAAAATATGGTGTATAAACGTTGGCACTTCATATTCTAGATTTCCGTAACTACTCAGTCAGTCTCCATAATTAATCCCTCGCGCTAATGATTACCTGACTGGCTTGCGACTTAAATCAACAGGTCTTAAATTAAATTCAGCCTATTTCTCAGCGCTAACTCGAATTTCTTTTACCAACGCACATTTTAAGGAAAGTTGCAATATATTTGTCCCCACAAAACCAGTGCAGAATGCAATTAAAACGACTACATCGTTAATCAATCTGCCGCACTAACTGACGTCTCACTAATTACACTTACACTGAACTTATTCCTTGTAAGGACTTTATATAAAAACACTCATTATTTAAGACATATGAGATATGTTCCTTCAAGTAAATACTCGGCCTATGTGTCCCACTGTAGGGCACAGCCCCCGTCTCAGAATGAGTGCTTATTCCGTAAATCCCACGCGAACCTAGTATCGATTGTGAACTTCATACACAGCCCGTTGAAGGCTGAAATTAGCTGAATATATTATCAGTGATCGGAACTCTGGGTGCAAAACTTTAACAAAATTTGCCAAGCGGGCATGAAACAGTGCTTACAAACATGAAAATATTAATAAACTACTGAAAATCTGAGATTTCTCTCTTTCTTTCTCTATATGAGTTAAATTGAACACTAATCTGCCAATAATATTCTTATTTTTCTTGGATGTAAATTCTCCTTAATGTCAGCTTTACAAGTTTTGTTAAAGTTTTGCACCCAGAGTTCCGATCACTGGATATTATCATAATTTCGCAAACAAATTCTAAAACACTTAACGAGGTGCGAGCCTGGGTTCGAACCCACGACCCTCTGCTTGAGAGCCCAAAGGTCAAACCACTAGGCAACCACGCCTACAAGTAAATAATAGTGCATTTACTATTAACGACATGACTTTATAATTATCGGCAAGCCAAGATCACTACGCAAGCTGCAACTTCCAAGCGGCTAGGCTTTGATCCGTATCTGTATTATTAATCCTTATAGAGGACTGGTGTTTTGCATCCATTTACCATTAACCATTATACACTAGGTATGGGGATAAACGGCAGCATTTGCAAGGGAACCTGTTAATAAGCCGAAGAAATTGGTAGCGCGAGTGAAACTATTAAAGAGGAATTTGTTGCTGAAGGCAAATTGGGTTTACGAAGAACTGGACGGGTGCAAATTCAACTACACTAGATAAACTTCTACATAATTAATTAACAAGTTTTTGTTGAAAATTTAATTTTAAAAACAAGCTTTTTTTAAACGAATTTACGTGCATTGTCATTCAAACAACCGTGCTAAGTTTCAAGTCGATGCTATTAACCGCTGAAGAGTTTGATCATCTGCTGCGACGCTCTATTTTATTCATTTATTCTAGATAATTTTCTAACTATTTCTTGAACGTTGACAATGCATCTCTAATTTAATTTTAGTTTAATTCTTTCTTTTAATGTAATTGAATTGAGTTTATTAATGTAATTTTATCTTTATCGTTGTATTTAAATAGAATTAATTTTCTAATTTCATTCGTACCTACTATAAAATATTTTCTGTGTCTCATCTAAAATTGTATTTGCATGCATTTAAGTATGTTTTATCGCAAATAAATGATTGATTTGATTTGACGATCCTGACCGGACGACAAGGACTTCACATCACAACCAGAGGCCGTATTGTCTAACGCTTCTGTCGCTTGCCTTCGCTTTCACCGTCTCTTTCTGTCATCCTTTTATACCGTTTGACAGAAAGAGACAGTGATTGTGAAGGCAAGCGTCGGAAATGTTAGACAATAAGCCTGCCGATTATTGTATTTTCACCGGACTTAAACCGGAGCCGTGGCGGCCTGGTGGTTTGACCTATTGCTCCACAAGCAGAGGGTCGTGGGTTCGAATCCGGGCTCGCACCCGGAATTGATGTGCGAAATTATATTTGAAATTTAGCATGAGCTTTACGGTGAAGGAAAACATCGTGAGGAAACCTGCACACACCTGAGAACAAATTCAATGGTGCGTGTAAAGTTCCCAATCCGCACTGGGCCTGCGTGGGAACTATGGCCCAAGCCCTCTCATTCTGAGGGGAGGCCTGTGCCCTGTAGTGGGACATATAGAGGCATTAAATTAACACATATTCATTATTTATATACATATACGTATCTTGAGTTTGATACCAAGACGGGAGCCACATGAAAGACCACATGTTTTTAAAATTCATGAGCATTTTATGATTGTTGCCATCCAGTGATCAAGTTCTAAAATTTGAAATTGATTACTTTTATTCAACTCCGGAGTGGTTTTAGACGTGGGTCAACTAGCATTTGTTTTACAAATTGTTCTAAATATTTATTTGGAGGCAATTGAACTGGTTTTTATACTGGTTTGTGTATTAAATGAATGAATAAACTGGATAGAATTTGAAACGGCGACAAAAAGTTGAAATAAATGATCAACATTCAGCGTGATTATTTTAAATGGAATGGATTCTTGAACTTTTATAATTAAGGTTATTATATTCATAAAATATTTTTAGAAAATACATAATTACGCAACGCAAAGTAATTAAATAAAAAACACATAATTACATAATTTTCACAAGTTAAATATATTTCCCGACTCTATATATTTATGTTTTATAGCGACGACTTTAAGATATAATAAGTAAGTAAGATTATAGGTATTTAATACTAATAATTTTTTTTGGTTTAAATTTTTACTCCAGTATTTGTAAATTGTACTGAAGTACAGTAACTTGATTTAAAATTTCAATATCGCATTTGACTTCTTTATTTATAAACAGAACTTAAAGTATATAAAAAAATGCAGTTATCATGCAGAATAAATGTATAATGCAATAACTATAAATCCTTTAATTATAATGCAAACCAAACACGAAACGATTTAACATAAAATTAATCGATTTTACTATTCGAATACATTAATCGAGTACTCGTGTATTCGAGTTTCGAGTTCGAGTGTGGTATAAATTAATACGGAATCATTAATTACTGATTCTGTCTTAGTTCGAGATGTTCGAATGCAATTAATGAGATAAATTATGATATTAGTGGAATTTCAACTTATTTGTAGCGGATTACGTTTTACAAATTTACATATGCTTTTCGTACACCTATCCCCAGTCAGTTTTGGACTCTACCTGTTTGGAAATATGGAAAAGTTTAGTTTTTGCGACGGTAAAATAAAAAGAGAGATGCAAGAGGTCGGCGCCCCGCGGGATAGCTATGTTTAGAAACATGTTATTTATATTAAATAAGTTTTGTTAGAAATATGAAGAATTGCTACTAATTAGATTTATGTAATTAATAGTTGGCCGTAAGCGGGAGTTAGTCCCGTGGTGGTTAGCTACGACAGTTAGTTATGGCATATAGTTAACATTGTATGATAAACAAGACACTAACTAATATTATAAATGTGGGAGTGGATTTGAGTGTTTCATCGCTAATTTTATATATATTATGAAAGCGCAGCAAAAGAGCAAGTAAATAAGGTAACAAAACCGATTCTACTAGTTACAAACAAAAAAGCTCGAAAATCTTAAAAATAAAAGGGAGGAAAATTTCCTATTTAACCAGCCTGATATTGACTTGCATGTACACAACGAAGTCCTAAAATATGCGAGATATCCGTTCAGAGATATTATCTCGAGCAAAAGAGACTGGAATAGTTTGTTCCAGTGCATTATCAGTAACTAGCTCCTTTTAGTACTTAGTACGCGTACTACACAAGCCTACCAAGCTGCATCGTAACTGAATACTTTCCCCGCAGTTTATGTACTAACAGAGATTTTCTCTCCGACAAGACGCTCAAAGGTCGTTAAAACGTATTTAACTTGGTCTTGAGTAGAAGCACAAACACTACCCGTTGGAAAACAACCCGCACTTGTTCATTACGACAAATATTTACTCTGGCCACGTTTGGAGCGTGTAGCGGATGAGAATTTTTAATAGTACCAGATAATGAATGACCTGACATACCTAATTAATTCTTCCATACTAATATTATAAATGTGAAAGTAACTGTCTGTCTATCATTGTGAGACAGTTTTTATCCCGTTTATAGTTACCGTGGGATAACGATAAGCGTAGGTATTCTTTGCATACAGCGTAGCGGGACTCGTGAGCAACAGCTGCTGGTATGAATTAAAAACATAACATGTAGTAACGTATTGAAGAATAATTTTTAGTCAAATGACAATTTCGCATAATCTTGGCATAACTATCATTATTATATTGTCATATTTGGCATCATCATGCAGCGTGATTTTAATACGGCATGTGAACATTATTCTTATCAATATTATGCGAAGTGACTGTATTAAAATCCCAATTTTGCGATGTGATGATACTGCCAAAAGATAATAGGCGAAACCAAATTGTAACACTTAAGTTTATCTCAGATCAAGGTGAACCAATTTTAAACTAGCATTTGTTTAATGTTGACATTTTCTTCGATACATAATCTGATGTTGCTGTATAAAAAAGTGAATTTAAATTCAAGTATCGTGCAACAGCGAAGCTGTACTTTTCCGTGGCACCTCACTCGGCCTTCAGTAAATAATTCCCCTGTTTGTATAACTTGGGCCGTGGGCAAAGCGGCGCAGCGCTCTCAAAGTGGCTGTGTGGTCGCGCGGCGGGGTCCGGCCAAGGAGCCAGTAATACCTATAAAATATTGTTATTACACATTCTAAACAATCTGAGTTGATTGAGCGGCTACAAGTTTTTGGGAATTGAAATTTGGTTTGGTTGATGTAGTAAGTATTATGGGAAACAGGAAATCAAGTACAAATCGCTCTTATTAAATACTAGCCTTTCGCGTAAACTATCAGGTCTGGCAGTCGAATTGAAATTTCGAGAATTCCCAAAAATTACATTGTGATCTTCTTTAACGTTATGTAAAAAAACACCCGTGCCAAATTAAATGTTTTTAACCAGGCGGTTGAGATTCCGGACGTCCAGTTATCTACGTATCAAATTTCATCCAAATCCGTTAACCTTTTAGCGTGAGGGAGTAACAAACACATATACACGCACGCACGCGCACATTTTCACAATTTTTCGCATTTATATAAATAGGGTTTGTTCTGAGCTGATAACTATCGATATCTTTTTATAAGAACAGCAAAAGACACTATTTTCATTATTATTGGTAGTAGTTCTTCCACAAGTAATAAGTATTTTCTGAGGCATCTAAAAGAATAAACTCAAAGATTAGAAGTCAAGTACCGGTTCTTTAATAGGTGTTCTTCGAACAGTAGCTAACGATGGTACATCATCATAATAACGCAGTCGTCAAGACTAGGTACTAAAAACGCTGACTATATGGCAATATTCATAAAACTCACAGCTCTACACATAAACAAAACCGCAACACAAAATCACAATGTTCACAACTTGTTTAACAATGAGAGAAATTGTCGAGGAAACCGCCAAAGAGTTGTTTGCGGCAATTTGAGCAATCATGTGCAATCTCGCGCATGCCGGCGATCGGGGGAGATCGGCAATTATCGGCTCTTGTCGGTGCTTAATGCACGAGGCCTATAAAGGCTTGTACACACATAGCTCAAAAGGGGCAGCAACTTCGTTGATTTGAAAATCCAAAAGTACAAAGTGATTTCGGAGTGACAGTGCAGAATCAAACGGCAGTTATTTTAAACTTGGTCATTTGAAACGTTTGTACTTAATAGATATGGTGACGTCATCTATAAAGAAATTTTCCGGTGGAAAATCTATGCGGTGTTAATTCGGACTTATATAAATACTGGATTAATATTCTGGATTCATTTTGTAATAGCGTGGAGGTATGTTATGGCATTTCATGACAAACGCATATAAAAAGCCTATACTATAATAATATGCTTATGACACTTAGGTAATCTCACGATGAATCTGCCGTGTAGCATAACTTCAAATACATTGTGGATGTACATAATGTAATGGTTATTGGCGTGCGATTCATTCTCAGTAAAAGTTTCTAACTTGACCATGACGAGATACAAGAAATAAAACCGTTTAACTATCTTTTTATGTTACATACATCGTAGGATTCGTTATTTATTGCACAGTATCAGACTTTCGCCTTTACATAGCTGATTTGTTTAAGTGTTCAAGCAGATATCATAATTTGAAACGAATTACGATACGCGTTGTCAAGTTTATTTACTGATAATCAAATCATCCCGCTACCCATCTTCTTGATCTGCTCGTCGCTAGCCGCTCTCTGGTACCCTCCAGTGTCTGGGGAGACCATCTTTGTGGGTGCATGCGATGGACGTGTCCAGCCCAGTCTCATTAGCTTAGCAGTACTTTTTCCTAACGTCGGCGTGTTTTTGAGCGCAGCATGGAGTTCCGGATTCTAGCTATTCTATTCACACCTAATATGCCGCGCCCGCGCCTTATCGCTCTTTGGCAAACCTTAAAGTTGGAATTTTGATTTTGCACGTTTGCGCACCGTTGATTAAGATGGTTAAAAATCTAATGGGCTATGGGTTGTATAAGCTATTGCAAGGCTTGTGCCTCATTTAGACGGTGTGAGGAATATTGTACACGTTGCGGTACTTGCGGTACATTGTATTTAATGATCAATCATTAATAAATCCACAGCCGCCAAGCAACGCGATGTGGCGAAACTCACACGATTGCTTGCATCGTCTAAATTAGGCCTTATAATTGGTAAGTTTCAATTTATTTACTCTACAAGTCGTTAATGCAACTGCAGCATGAACACCGACATTTGGTAATTAAAATAGTTTATTCTGTAATCTGTATCTGTGTATATAAATTTAATAATGTCTTCAAAGGTAAAAGTGTAATTATTAAGGTGCTGATACACTTGAGCATACTTGTAACAGAATAGCGCCGTTTTTAGAATGCTCGCTAAAACGCTTCTTTTATTTTGTGAGCTTTTTGTTTACCTGTAATGTAACATTCGCTAGAATGCTCATTACAAGTGAATGCTCAAGTGTATCAGCACCTTAACGTTATAATAATGTTGAACTAAGTTATTACGTTATTACAGGCCGTCAAGACAGCATAGAACTTGGATTTAAAATAAAAAAAAATAAAAAAAATTGGAAAGTGTTATATATAAACGAGTAATAAGTGCAGGTGGAGCAAGCCGTGTTTTGTAAGTTAGTTAAGTTACTTACACAACAAACGACAATGAAATGAATATGTAACTAATAATATAAAAGATAAATATAAATACACATGTATTTAGGATTCAGTGTGCAAAAAACCATACCCATTATCCATTAAGTTGGTAGTAAGTAACAATAAAAATGCCAATGCTCAATTACGATAGTCTAGTAAAGTTCAACTTTTTTGCGGCGACGCCTCACGGTAAAAAGTTTACTCTATTTTAACGCCACATGCCAGACACCTTGCAATTAACACTGTGTTAAGTTTACATTTCGGATGCCATTCTTTCCATTTAGTGTACGTATTTCAGTTGCTGCTTTAGAATATGATCGTTTGTAAAGCAGCGATCACACTGTGCAAGTAATGCTAAAGTTGTGAATTATGACGTCCACAAGTTGATCATCACAGTACATGTACCATGTCTAGTCTACTGCACTGCATAATATAGTTGGACAGAGTTAACGGGAGAATATTAGTAATCTGGAGGAACGCCACAATGGAGATATCCCTTCAGGCAGATGTTATGCCTGGGTACCGAAGCCCAAAAGAAGATAGAAGTGGTATTTATGCATCTGAGTTGAGTAACTTCAATAGTGCGATGTAAAATATAGCGGTTTTTTTAATGGATGACTAGATGGATGATTGTTCAATGTAATCAAATCAACGATTAAGTATCTCTTGAAGTCATAAAAATGGAAAGTATTTAATATTCCTTTAATTGCCCTTTTTTAACCTTAGGTACATTGATGTTTCGCAAAATGAATTAGTAAATTCTTTCCCTCGATCCCGTGTGAAAATAATTTTGTCCATAGTCGCCAGTTTTAGGTGATCTGTAGGAAGCTAATGTCAAAACATGAAAAAAAACTCCAGTATTATCTTGCCTAATTAGTTTATCGAAGAATCGTCACTGTCAGTAACGTTTCATCGAAACAGTTATAGCAAAACTTTGGCCCTTTCCTGAAGACTCTTTCATACAGCAAAGACTGGCATGCCTTGACCAAAGCCCTTATTCCAAAAGCTGCGTTACAAGCAACCTATAAAAGCTATCAGTCTAGACATGTCAAATTATAACTCCGATAGCAATTTACAGGACATTAAAAATTCCTTTCTCATACTAGGTATCTACTTAACATTTTAATTAAGACCACTTGTGATGGACTTTTGCGGTAAACGTAATTGGTGCATAAAATTACCTACCGGTATAGTTACAACCCTATTTCTGTAAAACGGTTGCCGCGTAATTTCGCCATAAATTAACTTGGTTGGTCCGAATAAAACAAAAAATGTTAAGGATAAAGTAAAATATAAAACCGAAATAGAGTATAAATTGACGCACTATGATTAGACCGAGGACGACTACAATTTTTAGTTTTCTGGAGCAATTTATACAAGACATAAAAAGCCAAATTTCAAGTCGGCTGATGAAAAACCCTTCATCATTATCATCTTATACCAACTTGAATTCACAGACAATTACCAAAATGTACCAATTTCGTTCCATCGGCACGGAAATGACACGGGCTCGGTCGAGAACTCGAGACCTTCGGAACCATTAAGAGCACGGAGCTATGATTTGAGCTAACGAAGAAGCAGTAAAATTCTTCCCGTAATAACTGGGACCCAAGGCGGGGTCTGATTACAGGGTAGCCGCCCACCGGCTGCGGGAATCTCGCCGCCAACATAATCGGACCCTTAAAACAATATATTAACGAGAACGCGTGCGTTAAGACATTTTTCGGTTTAACACGAGCTTTGAGTATTGAATACGGTGATTATTTGATCTTTTCGTGCATAATGTTGAAGTTAATCATAGTCTACGTACGGAATGATGTATTGTTGCGGGGTTGTAAGCCTTTTGGGTAAGCACATAGATGTATTACATGATGTACGATCAGTGATCTTCGAGTGAAAAAATGTTTCACCGTAAGTATTTTGTTTAAGTAGGTGTCGTAGGTTTTGGTTAGGTAGGTTGCTCTCCGCAGAGATGTTAGCTTCCTTTGCGTATTCTATAAGATCTACAACGGGGAATGCTCTGAGGAACTCTTTGACCTCATTCCAGCTGCGGGGTTCCATTACATATCCACCCGTCGTAAGCGTTCATGTCATCGATATCATGTTGATGAATGGCAATCTTCGACGGTGCGTTTTAAGCGGTCTTTTTTGCCACGAACTTGCAAAATCTGGAACGAGCTTCCCACTGGGGTCTTCCCATCGAGTTACGACCTGGGTGCCTTTAAGAGGCCAGTGTACAATTTTCTGCAGGGCCGACAACGCACTGGCATCGCGTAAAGCGCTGCGGGTGTCTATGGACAGTGGTGACCATTTTACATCAGGTGACCCACTAGTTCGTTTGTCTGGCCTCTCTAACATAAAAAAAAACATACGTAAATTACTTATAGCTTCGTCCGCGTTAAAAAACCTTCATAAGAATCATTTACAATATTAGAGTTGGGCCTGAAAAAAAAAAGGTTATGGTAAGAGTTTTAAAGTACGCGTTTACTCAGACAACACCCGAAAACAATTGATTCAGCTACTCTAAATATGCATCATACTCATAGTGCGTTTACATGTGCGGCTAAGGTAGACCTCCGAGTGCTGGTCACTGTCCCAGTAGTTGCCATCTTTAATTTTATTACACGACTACCGAAAGAAAAACAGTGCACTGTGTCATTGCCACCTGTTGGGCATTAGCATGCCAAACAACTACCCAATATAATGTGAAGGTGGTTATGATTGGTTTCGTCGAGGAAATTCGTAGTTTTACTTGACAGCAACTAACTCACTTTAGTTTCCTTAATAAATACAGCACTTAAGTTGCATTCTTGCGCGGTAAGTTAATAACAGCGCATGAAGCGTGCTTTGTCGGATAGTTAGGACCTTTTAGTTTTAAATTGGAAAGGAGGATCTAAGCACGACTCGCCTAATTGCAAGGGCTTGGCGCCATTTGATATTTTAGTGATTGCGTGATCAGACAATCTTGGCTGCGTGTTCCATTATTATTTTGTCGTAAATCTTCTTTTGTTTTCGCTAGCAATCCAATGGTTAAAACCGGTATAAAGCCTCCATTATAAGCAACGACGACTCCGAAAGTCAGGGTTCTCTAAGGAATGTAGAATGTGTAATTTTAGCAGCAGTACGTCTCACTCCTCAATTTTCATTCCACGCTCCTTTTTCGTGGTCTCAAACTGTATATTCAGTTAGTTTATTGACTGACTACCATTTCGTTTTTATTTCCATAATTTGACATGCTCCAAGCAGATTTAAGAGTCTGCTTTTAATAATATGCGTACTCAATCTGTATCAAGTCACAATAAAACAAAATCACATGCACACGAGTTTGACTAAAAATGCAATCATCCGTGTTGTAACCTGCAGCCAATTTGGTTGAATTAGGATCTAGTTTTATAAATAAAAAAATATTAATTCCACGTTTGTGTACCAAATGGATACGGAAGCACTACACTCGGTGAATAGGTTACTGCTCTTTACACGAAAGAAAGTTGACTGTCTCTTTGAATGCCATTATTAAGCGATGCTATATCTTTTCCGCGATAAAGTTTCACAACGCACGTTTGTGCCGTGCATTGGCTATCTGCTGCATTCATTTCAAAATTATCTTTCAACAAGTTGCTGTTCCAGCGACGTTGCTAACTCTTGTTCCCAATGGATAAGGTTCGTGATCACTCCTTCCAGTTGGGTTATTTATACGTAAACACGGACATTTCTTAGCGAAGCGTTTGCTAATTGACATTAAACGGGCGTCGTTTGTCATTCGTGTTCTTGCGCCAACTAGCTTCGAATAAAATTTATACGATGTTTTTTTACTGAACTGAGCAGAAACTACTTGATTTACTGATTTGATTTGAAGTTTCTTACTGCGGTTACGACTTTATATGGATTGTAAAGGTATTCGGTTTAAAACAGCAGAAGTGCGGACACATAATGTATTATATAAAAATCTCGTGTAACGGTGTTTGTGGTCGCACTCCTTCGAAACAGTTCAACCGATATTTTTTTTGAATATTTGATAGCTATGAGAATAGATCTTAAAGTACTTTTCACCCTACTACCCAAATTAAGTTCGATTTTTTTATAATTTATATGGCAGAACAACGTTTACCGGGTCAACTAGTTTTATTATACATATTGTACCTACGATATTATTATGTACATCTCTCTCTAGGGCCAATATTCATATGATTAAATACAATCACAGCGATATTGTCTTAAACTTGATTCTGCCTGCATCCTAATTACTGTTTGTAGGTACATTATGGTTCTTAATGCCATCATAATTATAACGCTTTCTATAATTAACAGATATGTTACAAAACATGACGTTGTTTAGAAAACGGCACTTATCATCACAATTTATAACATCAACACGGCGATAAAGTACGTAAGCGACAACCAATAAATCGTTTCCATTCTACCAAACAATATCATAAATTACTAACGAACTACATCCTCATACAAAACTAGATCAAAAATGCGCAACCGGATCAAAATACCGTCAAGCGTCCGAATGTCGATTGATCTGACCGAAACATGTGTATAATTTAGTTCGATTTAAACTTTTAATCCATCTACCTGAGTTTCGGACCAATTTTGTGAGGTAAATTGGACTTTAATCGACGGATACCGTAATTATTTGTAGTCATGAAATGATAATTTGTATACGAAACATGTCGTCGATTATTTTAATGTTTACCGGAAAAGGGTCGGTTGTAGGTTAATTAGACGTTCGTGATTTGTAGGGCATTTTTTCGATCTCTTGGACCCAGACCGAGGAAAACGTATCGATACATCCGAAGGCAATAAATAAAATTTGTTTCTTAATAATATAAAGTCTATCTGAGATTCTGGAAGCGTCTTTCGTCGCGGTAGAAATTTACACGTTACGGAAGTCAATTTCGATCTTAAAGCTGCTAATGTGTTTATTTATAACGCTAATCTTGCGCGGTGGGCTATAAAAAAGTTACTTTCAGAAATGAAATATTCATTTTTATAGTAAAGTGCAGTCAAATAAACTGAATCACGTACCAGGGTGAACCCTTTTCATTGCAAATGTCATGCTGACATTCCATACATCTGCCAAAGATATCATCGTAAAATTGGTTGTGAAAAGGTTCCATCCTGGTACGCGATTTAGTTTCTCTGACTGTACAGTCAGCATCAAAAGTAGCTGGTCACTTTTGTACCTTATCGCTCTACAGTTAGGTGCAAAACGTCATACTTGATTGGCAATTGTGTTATCACGACAAAGTACAAAAGTGACCAGCTACTTTTGATGTTGACTGTACATGTCCTAGTGTTTGACACGTTGATGTCTAATAAATGATAGCCTGCCTGCTGTCACCTCTATTGCTAATGATATAAACAGATGACAACTACTGCGACAGTGACCAGTACTCGTCTATCGGACGACTTATAGTACCCATTTCACCTTTAGAAATACAATAGAGAAAAAGCGTAAACGCTGGATAAACGAATACAGAGTTATGATTTGATGGAATGTTTTATTCTAATTGGTTAATTTAATAGTACTTACTATATCTCAATGAGATTTATAGTTATATCAACGATATGTATCAGTTATTAGACGCAACCACGCCTACTAGTGAATAAATCAAAGTCTGTGACAAAAACAAGCTTCCCTTGATTGAAATTTAATATTTATGCTGCACATAGATTGTGGTACGTGGGAGGCGAAATGTCCCATAAATATAATATGACAAAAGTTTTTAGAGATAATCTAATAAAATTATTCCACTAATTTGATTATGTTATGTGAACTAGTTCGAAAACGTGGTAAAATTTATCTTTTAATCTGTGTGATATTAAAATATATCTTGGTCTTTATGTTTTCCGGATGCCGCCTTTCTGTTGTACGATGATTGAGGTTTTTTAAAGAATAAAATAACATCTTTGGCTAGTGGAGGTTTTAAAAGTTTTTTTGGTTTGCCAAGATTGCTACACACGTCGATGTCGTACATTGCTTATATGGACATGACATTATTTTGGCATTTAAAAATGGTTCAATTGACCTTAAACTTGCGTCGAGTTTAGCATCGTACCTATTGCATAATCTTTCAAAGTAGGTAAATGATGATATCTATCTGTAAAATATAATATTTTTGCGCAAACTGGATGCGGTTAAAACACCTCGTATTTGTCGACCAGAAATGTATGCCAAAAATGTACGACTTGATAATTGAAACCCTCATGTTAATGCCATAAGGGTATAAAATACTATCGTTCATTACTGGTCGACAAATATATGTCGTGTTTTAACTGCACTCGAAGTTTTCCGAAATCTAGAGCTTTTCATTTTGTGAAAATTTGACCAGCTAAATAAAATAAAGTTTGCCGAGCAATAACATGCGAAATTTTGTACACTAAAACTCTCGACCATAAAAGCTAAGAGTTATGGGAAAGTTTAAATGTCACAGTAATAACAATTTAATTTAATTAAAATTAGTCATTTTCTAATAGAGTAAACGAGTTATTTGACCTGTGGTCGCATAAAAACGGGTATGGATAGGTATTGGTTGAAATCTTGAATGTTTTTAACTTTTAAATTGGCTTTAATGGGTATGGTAACGAGTTATGTTTGGCCAATAGTTTGACCCGGGTTGTTGTAGATCAATTAGGCCGAAGATTTAGGAGAGTTCACCTACTAAACATATTCAGGTTAAATTATACTGATGTTCGATGTCAGATTAACGTGTTTTAGATTGTGAACTGTTTTGCAATCTTATTTATATTAGGTGTGATCCCTTTTGGCAAATGAAACCGATAGTTATTTAATGATCTAAAAAACATAGTTATACAGGATTATTTTTAATTCACTGACATCCTCATAACCCTGAATTCCTATCACACAAACAAATGTTTTTTGTTTTACGACTTTTAAAAATGAAGCACTTTTTTTCCCATACAAATACACGTAGAGTATCGTAAAAATAAGAGGAAATTTCAAATTTTCAAAACGTTATTACACCAAACATAATAGTTACCTATGACAAAAGCCGTAAAACAAAAAACATTTGTTTAAGTGGTAGGAGTTTAGGGTTAAAAGGATGCTAGTGAATTACAAATAACCCTGTATTATAATCCAAAGTTATTAAAGTTTCAATCAATCAATCAATCAATCAATCAATCCTATCGTTATGTTGGAAAGTCGTGCCAATCCGGGATAAAATAATAAAATAACACGGCAGAGCAACAAGAAGGTTTAAACAAAATATCAGTAACTCAAAGAGCTGCAACGCTACAATTCGCTCCAAATGCATGCAGCATAAGGCCCAAAAGTATAAAATGAATAAGAAAAAATTCTTGAAAAGATTTCTTGAAAATTTTGTATGAAATCTTTTACGAAATCTATAAAGTAAAATATTTTTGGACGCTAGCCTAATTTGGTGCTCAAATCTATCGAGAAATATTTTCATTAATCGTGTTTTCTGTTCTGACTCACAATTTATTAATTACGAATTAGAATATATGACCACAATTATGAAAGACAAATTGAATGCCTCGTCTTTAACAATTAAAAGAAAATCACCTAAGGAAAGTTCAATAGTAATTAATTGCACTGGGTTGTTTTTTCTAGAGATATTGACCCGGACGAACAAATAATATTAAAAAACACATATAAATGACAAATGACATATTTATGTCACGCTCCAGTTTTTTAGTAGTTAAGCCAAGCCAGTGCGTGGGTCTTAACTATTGAAAATTAGAATGACCCTAAAGGACAGGACGTGGACAACGTGAAATAACTTTTTAAGGACCGATTACCGGCCAGTAGCGGGAAGGCGAAAATAATGCGCGTGAATACTGTTAAATTTAATATACATGTAGTTCATAGTGAAATACCGTATACGGATAACTCACGACTAGTTTCGGACTAGTCCGTAACCCTTCTTCTCGGAGCACACGCCAGTAGCCCGAAACACATGTCGAGCGAAACTCGATTGAAAGACGCGGTCATCCTTGTATTTTACTATTTTAGTCTCGCGATAGTTTCATGTTTATGATTAGGAATGAATTTCTTTTAAACTTTTACCTAAGTAACACAGCGAGATCGCCTTATTTAAAAGTATACTTAAATAACAATCATTTCACCCTACTAATATTATAAACGAGAAATTTGTGAGGATTTTTGGATTTGGATGTTTGTTAGTCAATCATGTAATGACACTTGGCGTAAATATGGACTAACATCTGGATTGAGACAGGATACCTTAATATCCCTTTCAAGATTTTGCGAAAACTTTGTTTGCAATCAATAGATGGCGTTGGTGTTGCCCGAGTTGGTTGAATGTTTTCGTAGGCAACCCGCAGTGAAGGAAAAACTCACAGATAGTGTACAGAAGATTTTCCACGCTTGTCATGAGTGACGTCATGTAAAAAATTAGGCAACGCGAGCTGTTACACTGAGGAAGCCTTCTCTACAACTGTCCATAATCTTTTAAATTAACATCGGTTATGGCTTTTGTTTTATTTGAATTCCCCTTTAATGTATTTTCTATAAGAAAACCTTGACGCATAAATTAGACCATAGAAGGGTATTTTAATTGTGCTCAATGCAAACAGTATACACTTTCACGATTGTGTTCTTTATTTATTGGTCCCATTCATCAAGTTATATGACTTTCGACCCAATATAATGATCAGATCGTGGATCGGGAATAAAAGCAGTTTCACGTTCACCTTAATTGGTTGCTGTTAAACCACCGACCTAATAAGGGTCGGAAATTTTCAAAATAATTGTGTTAATTGAGAGTTATTCTATAAATATCATATAATTATCCAACTTAACTTTGTAAATTAAAGTTATCTCTATTAAGTGCTTATCACAGCTATAGCTACTTAGCTACAATACCTACATAGATTTATATTTTATGATTTTCGCGGTAGAAACAACCGCGTGTTTTATCTTCTTTAGTTTAATTTTTCTTAAATATTTTAATATATAGTCGACCAAGGAATTCATTGACGACTTTAAGGTTCAATGTCAGTTGTATGGCTTAAAACATCAAATGCTATTTTCGCTTACAAGTCAATGTGACAATCAGCCTTATTGTTTTAGAAACATTCATGAAAAATGGTAAACCACTTGGTCGACTATACTTACACATTGTTTGTTAACTGTTTTAAACATGTTTGTAGCCCTAAATCTCAGAATTTTGCATGCCTAAATATGAGGCAGATCATAGCAATGAATTTACTTTGGTATTAGACTCGAAGTGTTCTGGAATTCAGTTTGTTTTTTTAAATGAGCGTGAAAGACCGAGGTGGCTTTTTTCCCAGCGCATGCACGTAGCCGCAATATGAAGTGATGACAGCCGCAATAAAACTATCGTCAAGCTATCTCTTTCGCACTTATTACTGTTTTATGGAGCGTGGATTCTTCGCACCCTTTTAGTTTAATGGCGCGCATCGTCATATCGTTATGCTTTATGCTGAATAACGTCTGCTCGATGGAAATCATTAAATATTTTTATAAAGTTTCAACAAAGCAATGACCGAAGAATTCGTAGAATTTTTCCAAATGCCTTAAATGGAGTTTTTAATAAAGGTGTCAAAAAGCAAGTTGTTCACTTGGCAAGTGCTAATTATGACGTCTCTTTGTGTTATGACATCTCAACACAATGCAAGTAACATTAAATAAATGTCTTGGTATAATAAAGAAGCACCTAGGAATCTTTGAATGTACGAGAAAATATCAGATATTTTAGGAAAACTTTGTAAGTTGCAGTGAGTATTTGATTCCTGACCCACCGTAGAATGATCTCACAGAAAATTACATAGTGAAAATACCTTGACAATCAATTCGATGTCACTGTGACTTTTCGTGTGAAAAGTTTCAGTGGGTCACGATATAATTAAAGCGATAGTACATACTTGCATGCTATCAATAAAAGAGGAAAATACCAGGCCCTGACTACAATAGGTATCTACAGTTAGTCTACATAGTTTAGTCCCATTTTATTTGAGCAGTATACCCACAATCTGTACACAAACATAGCACGTTTTACAGAAAAAAACATAAGCATTTTATTATACTATGTCATGCAGCAGCCACGCCTTCATCCAGATAATCCAGATTCGATGACATCAATTAATTGATGGCATGTCGTGTAGGTGTGGCCGCAATTATAAGAAAAAACAATAAGCTTATGTATATTAAAAGTAATAGCTGATAATACTAGTATTTATATAATCGCATGAAAGTAAATAAATGACATCATAATCTAGAAATATCGATGATCCACCAATATCTGTCGGACCTTTAATTTATCATTATAATCATCCGTCAAGTATCGATGAGCCTTAATATCTGATTCCTGTTTAATTAGATTAATGCATCATGCCGTAAAAAACAAGTGAACTTTCGTTTGTAATTCGGCTTTTTAGCTTTGTACGTAGATTAACATTATCTGTCATCAACACTGCTATCTTTTTTTGGATTACAAACTTAATTAAAAAGTAAATAAGTACATCAAAATAGTCATCATATCTAATGAGACAGAAATAAATATCCTTTTCTAAATTGCATTACACTTCAGATTTACAACGTTGTAGTGGTAACATTTTCTATTTATATTGCTTAGTTGTTAAAAACCAATGCCACTACGATTTTAGCGTATTCTTATGGACTTCCTTAAAGTGGAGCCCCAATCAATTATTTAAAAGTACTTATCTAATTACCTGAGCGCAAAATTTTAGTATTCAACTCATATTCATATATTTTCTAGACAATCAGACACACATTCACACGTAAACCAAACTAAGTTTATACACTAATGAATAAGAATAACTTGTCACTTTCCAAACAAAGTTGTACGAAAAGTAACGCTTTACGTTTGCTCATCAGCATATTTGAACACGGAAAACTACTGATATCAGCAAATTCAATATTTACAGGCGTTCAGCCAATGCGCAAAATAACCAGCCATAAAGCAATCTCCATGAGTACGTGCTAAAAGCCAACAGCGTCGCACGCGCACCGTTCGACGCCGGTTGACTGATGCGATTTATGGCCACAGCTGCCCTATAGCCTAGTGAGGTTAGCCAATTAAATATGTGTAAACTAGTGGCTCTGTGAGTCTGTCTTTTACGTTTTCAAACCCACGATTCCGTCATTAAAAAATATATCCATATTATCGAAGCTGCTCACATATTTTCATGAGAATCGGTTGAGAAATGCGACCTGTAGATGAGAAAAGCCGAACATCCGCTGGACAGACATACATACAACATTCATCATCATCATTCCAGCCTATGTACGTCCCACTGCAGGGCACAGGCCTCCTTTCAGAACCAGAAGGCTTGATTAAGAACTTCACACAATCTCAATTTCTCTTTAATTTTTGCGAAATTAGATTTAAAATTTACCATGAGCTTTACGGTGAAGGAAAACATCGTAGGAAACTTACACATACCTGCGAAGAAATTGCATGGTGTGTGTGAAGTTCCCAATCCGGCCTGGGTTCGCCTGGGAACTACGGTCCAAGCCTGTGCCCTGCAGTGGGATAAGCTGGAATGATGATTATTCTCTACTATAGCTATATCTCTATTGGATGGACGTGCTTGCATATTGATTAGACATACATTATAACTTTCTAATCGCGATGCATCCGTGCAGGTATTTGTATTATGCGCAATCAAAACACTAGGCGCCAAGACGGAGCTATTAATAAATCTATGAACATGCTAATGTGATACTGAGCAAAACTAAATGTCACATGTCGCTCAACTATGCCACAGTGCAATCGCCATCGTGTATAACGTCTAGCTCCTCTACACTCTACACAATGTGCCATTAAACATAACTATGTATGTATTTTCAACCTCAAATTTATTAATTACATGCAACAGAAGCAATGGTATCAAATGTACCACTAAGGTAAACGTCAATTGATGTGCTCGACACTGACCCAAAACATGACACCTTCAATCTTGTGTCATAGATAGGTGACAGGTGGGTGTCATGTACTGGGCGTTGAGGTATCGAGCATGGTATAGTCAGGGTAAGAAAAGGTTAGTCACTTTTCGACTCTATGTCAACGAGTTAAGGTCGAAAAGTGACGAACCTTTTCTTACCCCGACTATACGTTTACCTTATTTATATATATATAGGCTATAACGGCTCGGCGAATGAATAAGGGCCTAAGCACACGGCGCGTTATTTAAAAAACGCTGTGTGCTGGGGGCCTTAAGGCTGTTCTAATGGAATGAAAAACGCGCTGTACGCGCGGCACGTCGAGCGTTTTTTCTTCTGTTCATTGCGCGGCCTAGATGCTCGCCGCACACTGCACAGGCTACCTAGTAGCAAACGCAACAAACACAGAAAACTTCTGAGAAAACGCTCACCGCGCCCGCTTGCCGCGTAGTCAGGGCCGTAATGGTGGTGCTATATTTGCAAATCAACATCGATAATCTGCTTGCGTTTTGGCATGTCATCGAGTCGATGCCGATAGCGATCATTAGGCGACGGTGGCGCCAAAACGGGCGAGCAATGAGGTCAGCAGTGGCGCAGCGCCAAGTGCATAGTCACACCGCGCCAATAATAGTTACGGTTTTTATCGACACTTGTAGCCTGTAAAAGAGGCCGTTAACAATTCGATTGTTGACCTAGAGATGTTAGCCCGCTCCGAAATCAACATATAAGTATGAGTAGCTATCAAACAGCAATGAATGTGAACTAAGTAGGTACTAATATTTCAATAAAGTAAAATTTTCAGACTTCTACGTAAAAGATAAAGATACCTCAAAGAAAACTCTGGTTCCGTAAGTACATAGTTAAATTCCTATGTATTATTATTAATGTTCAGCTAATTAAATTAATTTCTCCATATTTTAAATAGCGTGAATTTAATTGGGTCCGAAAATAACCATTTTATCAAGAATTCTAGTTAAACTTTTAAATCTACCGATAGCTAAAGCGATCCAAATCCGTCGTTAGATAAAATCTTGTCGGTTCCTATTTTACAAACCGTATCATCTATACCAACGGACTGTTCCAAACATGCGCCGGAGTGGCGCTCCCGTTGATTTATTTCCGTACGAACAAACTTAGATAATGCAACATCACCCACAAATCACAAAGACAGACGGCTAAATTAATGGCCACACCGATAACTGCAAGAACTTTGTTATTGTTCGAATAAAATGTAAGTGATTTAAGCAAATCAGTGAATTTATAGTAAACAATAGAATGGAGCGTGAGCTAGTTCAATGGCTGAGTTCCAAAGCAAAATATGCTTTGTTAGTTATTGGGTGTCAAAATAATCACCCCCGCATTGGACGTGGAAATTAATTTGTGCGTTATGTTGCAACCCAACGACCGCCTTGGACCAAAATGTTAGTAGATAAACATTTAATAATAATGTCTATACGTCTGAGCAAAGCGGGAATTGAATTATGAATCGGTTAAGTTTGTTCCGATAATATGCCAAAGAATCACGCACCGGAAAGAATGTGAAGACATCTTACTAATAATTATAAGTCAAAAAAAAGTTTATTTCAAGCCAAAAGGATACAAGAAAATCAGATCCGCAGCGCAGGCTTCGACTAATATAATAAAAGCGAAAGTTTGTATGGATGGATGTTTATGTCGATGTTTGTTACTCCTTCACTCTAAAACGGTTTGACAGATACTGGTGAAATTTAGCACACTGTTTATAATCTGGATACTTTTTATCCTGGAAAATTGCATAGTTTCCGCGGGACAGGAATAAACGGATTCTTCGCAGATGGAGTCGCGGGCAACACCTAGTAAGATTATGGAAAAGTGAACGTGACAAACCGAAATCTCCAAAACCAAGTAAAGTTCAACTGCCAACAACCAGCCAAAGGTCATATCAACGCGGTCATGGCACATTGAAGTAACTTTAAAAGTTTTAAAAGTGATATTACCAAGCAGCCTTTCTGTCGTCAGCGTGGCAGACGTCCAAATGTCGTTGGCGCCACGTCGCGTGCAATTGCAACTCAAGTCAGACCTGATGTTGATGCAGTTTTATAAACGGAGCTGTAGTCTAAATAGTGACAGGCAGTCTAAATATTGGGTGAATCACAGTGGGCTGCACTTAATGCTACGGATGTTTGCGAGTGAAGTGTCGGTTAAGTTACACTTTATACAGTGCGAATTTAAATCGTTTTTCAAATACTAACTACAAAACAGAAATAAAAAGTAACTAAGATAAGTTGCGAAATATGTACTATGAAAAAGGCTTTCTTCTTTTCTCAAGTGCCTTCACGAAATTGGATAAACACATAAATGCTAATCTTTATTTCATTTCAGTTTAAACGTCAACTCTCAACTTCGGTTCCCCCAACAACCCGACAAACTGCAGCAAAACACATTAATTCACAAATTAAAACCAATTACCGCAGACAATAGTGTTGGGTGCAGCTAATCGTGAATCGAGACGGCGCCGCGCAACCGGGTCACGCGACAAGACCATCGTATCGATAAATCGACCGGACGATGTCACTGACTACGATTACAATCAAACGACAAACCACTGTATCGACCTACGCGGCAAGGCTTGAATTACAATAATAAGCGGATTCAACTTCTGTTTGTAAGCGGTTGAAATGGATAATCCCCACAATTAGTCATGCCTTTTACGACTGCATCGGCGCCGGGACAATTTTGATGTGTTGCGATTGCGATGTTGATTGGGAAAAGAAACAGCTTTTTATACTGCAAGTTTAATGTGTGTGAATTGTTGTTTTGCTGGAGCTAAGCTGTGTACGATTATGGTATGAATTGGCTGAACTGGTTTAATCGGTCTTAGTTTGAAATTTGCTGTCATTGTCAATATTTATTTGTTACACATGAGACGTGCTTCACTGATGGACGTTGAAGTTGACAGGGTTATAACTAAGATCATCATGCTTACGTGACCTAATACGCGTAGTGAGTGAGACCCGGTTTTGATCGAGAAGTGTCAAACATTAATTGACCTATAAATTGTTAATAAAAAGCCTACATGTTAGCATTTTATTTTGCTCTCTCTTATCTAAGCACCTGCAGAACGCAGCAGGAGTTAAATGTTAATAAAGTTTTAGATATTTTAATTGATAGCAAAGCCTTATAGTTTTAAATATTAATGAATACCTACATAATGAACATGGACTTATGATAATGAGGTAAAAACTGACGATGCACCGGCCAGTGCGAATGTATGGATGAAAATAACAGCAGACAGGCGACAAATATAATTAGTCTGTTAGTCAATTTTTACTTGTATCAAACAAACAAAAAAAATACAAAGACGAAAGCGCGTCAAAGTTCGGGAGTGGGGGCCCGTGACGTTACTTCTAAGTAAAAAGTGTAGGTACATAGACGTCGTGACGTCACATGAAACTTTAACCGGTTATACATATGTTCATCACTTTTTGTTTAATTGAAAAAAGAAAAAATACGTGTAAATATGTTTTTAGGAATCAAGCCTTTTGTTTTGACTTTTTTTCTCCCGTTCACACTCAAACTTTACTTTGTTTATTTTTATTTAGAAGCGGATTGGAGCAAGTATCAACAAATAAAATAAAATAGTATCAACGAAATTAATTTGTTTTTCAAATACAAGACATAAAGTCCAACGAATTATCACAGCTTAAATAGTGTCCCATTGTTGGGGCAAATCCCCCCTTCGTGCGGATATTGTTCCCTATTTATTGTGTTAGCAGCTAAGCATTTTTAAATCCGGATTTTAAGTTGTAATAATTTTACGTCTGCCTGTCAAACGAGCAAAGGTTATAAACGAGCAAATATTAATTGACGTCTCTAGGTAAGGCACGGCAGTGTGCCAAAATATCATAAAACAATAACACCGTTTTGCCAGCACAATGATGTATAACGCAATTGTTTACAAACGCTAAAATCGAACGCCATTTATTATGTATAGCGCGTATCGACTTCGATATGACGTGTCGCGTCACTAGCGGATGCGCGGGCGCCGGCGCCGCGACGAACAATGAGTCCTGTGGTTGAAAAACACCGATTTTAATTGTTAACCAATGTATGAATGTGAATTGTTTTGTTTTACTGCAACCCACATAATATCTCTACATACTACACATACGCAACGTGATACAAAAAACATTATACTGACAGAATAATAAACATACTAAATGTACACGAACTGTTAAATAAGAGTGACTAATTTTAAATAGGCATTTAAAACAGTCATCGCATATTTTGACGTTAATTACCATACGACGGATACAGAATAGTCAATTGTCTGTAAAACGCCTTTAAGACATGACAAAAGTAAACAAACGTGCAAGTTGCGTGAAATTAAAATGACAATATGCCAGTATGTTAGTTGTTAGGCGGCCTTTACACTGGTAAGTTTTACTTACGTAAGTAGGGACACAGCTATAAGTTAGAATAAGATAGCAATGCTCATCTCTCTTTTTATTAGCAGATAGTTGCGTCCCTACTTACGTAAGTAAAACTTACCAGTGTAAAGCCGGCCTTAGGCGAGACGTTTGTATGTAAGAGGTGTTGGTTCATTCATGTATACGAATTGCGTATTCGATATTTGAATTCCAAACTTTTTCTGAGCAGCACCAATAATTTGATGTCACTGGCCAGTAAGCAAACATCCACAAAGTACCTGTTTTTATTCAAAAAACTTAGCTTCTAATGTTCTTTATTTATTGTCTGTGGTCGAAAGATAAGATCTTACCATCGCACTTAGCGTAGAGCCACATAAGAAGCCATTGTGTAGATTTCTGATATTTACCTGCAAAGAGCAAACATTAACGTTAGAAATTTGACAAATAAGTTGTTGAATACATAAGTGCTATCACTCAGTATTGTCTATTTGCCGACGGTGTTTTTACATTTGCCAATTTGTAAGAAATTTTTACACATATCCGCGATTTGGCGTCAAAATAAACATATGCAAGTTTACGCCAGATTTCTGGCTAAGTCACAAATGCGTGTAAGGACTTAGAAACATAAAAAAACACTTTTCATTTTTCATCTTGTCAACCGTTGAAGTTGAGACGTTCCCAAGCAAAAATTAGTTTCGCTTATGTCAAACAGCGATTTCGCTTGCACGCGTCTTAAGGGCAGGTGTAAATATAATGAAGTGCATGGTAACTCTACCATCTGCGTATAAAGGGGTGTAAGCGCATAGTAACGGTAGCGATGTTTGTTATTCCAGCCGGTATAACGTTAAACTCATATCGTAAACAATACTCAGATTTACAGGCCACTGTCTGGTATAAATAAACAGAGCGAGCTGTACCGTTGGCAAAGAAGTTGAAATGTTTATTTCGTGTGACTCGATTTCCGTATTCCACCAATGAGGTATTCTGAGAGGTGGGATATCGCTAGCTGGCATTTGTATTGTGTCCGATTGCCGGTAAAGCCTTGCTTGGAATTGGCTCATTTATAAATCAATCCCAAAAGTGCGGTTAGTATACGACTACGTATTTGTCGATCCAATATGAATGACAGTAATGCACGACCTCATAATTCAAACCCATTATGGCCACCGCTCCCCAAACGTGATACAAATGTCAAAGTTGTCAAATGGACCTCTCGATACTAGGCGCCAACTAATCTCTCACAGAAACCGATATTGTGGTAAATTGCGTATGTTATTTAAGAAGTAATTTAATTACGCAAATTTGCCTGTATTGCCTGTGTATTTTATGTTTTTGAATATTTTTTACCAGCGGTTTCACTCGCATAACCATTTTAGGCCAGGCAGTCAGTTCAAAATTTCGGGATATTAGTAAATTCTCACGGAAATTCCCGAACTTACATCGTGATCTTCCTCTATGAATTTAATTGTCTTGACTTGGCGGTTAAGATTTCGGGGTTTTACATGGATTCCGTGCGAATATCGAGATAAAAAGTAGCATATGTTAAACAAGAGGTCTAGCTATAAAACTAAATTCAAATCCGTCCAGCCGTTTTAGCGTGTAGGAGTAACAAACGCACGCACACATACTTACAAACCTTTCGCATTTATACCACCAAAACCATAATAATAGACACACTCATAACACAAGTTACCACTTCGAATAGCTTCAATTACTTAAAAAATTGAATAAAAACACCATATATACTTACTTGTATATCGACTCCTAATTTGCTATCGGTACTTTTTTCGGTTTACATCCACATCTGTCGCCACGCGTCGCTTGCGCACATTTCGACAAGTTTTCAAGATCTCCCTTCCGCCCTTTTACTTGTATAGGGCAGGGCGACTGCGGGTCGGAAGGTACAAGTTAAAGAGGTCAAGTTAATTTGGTGATGACAGACCCCCGTTACGGCGGCCCTTTTTCTAGAATGCTCTATCAGATCCCTTGCTGCGTGTATAAATAGAATTTCGCCTTACAGATTTTAATAACTGAATTTTAAAGACAGATTTTAAACTTATTCTGTTTTACTTGGAGCATTAGGCATGGAACAATTTTAAATATATAAAACACAATACATATACATTTAAGATTTTCGTTTACTTAGAAGTTTTAACTTTTAATAGCAGGTAATTATCGTGAAAGATCCTTTCATTAAGTATTTGTCAAACAAAGAATAATACTGACGAGCAAAAATGATGGCTGATGGGTAGGGTTTCCATACAACAATGCACGGAAAGTGAGCAATTACTTTTGCTCGTCACTTATTTCTTTTGTTTCATGACAAATTGACGACGAAGATACTCGGAATCAAAAGAGACTTTTTAGCAATATTTGTTGAGGGATACTGACAAAAAAACGCTGAAATTGATCCTCCTTTACTAACTAATCGTAAGAATTGACAGCCAATACACGTACGTACACGATCTGCGATAGAAAATACGTCGCTGACTAATCCTTTGGCATACAAATTACTATACTTGCCGTGCAATGGAAGTATAACGAGCAGAGGGCTGAATAAAGGCTTAAGTACGTAGGCCATCAAGTATTTTATGAACTTAAGCTATGCAGTTGGAATATTAATCACCGATCTACCACCCATTTCGACGACTGTTAGGAATATGCATAAGCGCGAAGCCGGTTTAAATAATAAATAAATATTAGGGGACAATCTTACACAAATCGAACTAGTCCCAAACTAAGCAAAGCTTGTACTATGGGTACTAGACGACGATAAACATACTTATATAGATAAATAAATACTTAAATACATAGAAAACATCCATAACTCAGGAACAAATATTCATGCTCATCACACAAATAAATGCCCTTACCGGGATTTGAACCCAGGACCTCTTGCTTCGTAGGCAGGGTCACTTCCAACTAGGCTAAAGCGGTCGTTAAGACAAACATTGGATTGCTGGTAAGTTTGATTTTGAAATCGGCAATAAGTATAATTTAAGAGTATAAAGACTCAAAGGACATTATCTCCTTAACTTCTTCGGGGTATAGGCTCCTTTAAATACAAGGTTTTCTGTGTCAAATTGACTTTGTTAAAGTCTTAGATTATTTATTCACAGGTGGCATGGAAACGTCCCGTAAAAATATAAGCCAACTGTTGGCTTATATGTCATTTGCGTCATTTGCAGGGTTGCCAATAGTAATATGCTAAAATCCCCAAACGCATTGTCGAAATTCCCCACGTGTGGGGAATGAAAAATTATGTGGGCCAAGTGACTTAGTTTAGAGCTGTTGCGAATAATGAATTGTAGGAAATTAAACAAGACTAGCAGAAATTTGATGTCAAATGTCGCGTATTTGTGTTCATACTTAAAATTCCCTCATTTTCCCCGAATCGAAGCTCTCCCCACACATTCCCCAATCAGCTTCACTTTGTTAATGTGAAATTAACTGGTATCATTAAGCACGCACACAGTGACAACCGGAATGACGTAACGCGATCGTAATATGAAGCTGTCAAAAGGATTTGTGGACGTTTTGTATCGCAATGTTTGCTACTGACGCTCCATCTAGTGCATAAATAATCTAAGGTTAAAGATAAAGTGTACACATTTGTAGGCGTGGAGTGGATTCTCCTCGTTAAATATTTGCACCACGCCCACACCAGAATGGTCTAGTAGTGCCCATCCTAGGATTGCGGTATCGACTCTGCTTCTCCCCTATGGTCATAGTATCTTAGGGGCCAGTCCTCATGGAAAATAACCCTAGATACGCCACTGGGAAACTGATAGCGGTAGAACTACCAATTACTTCCTTAAAACCGGTATCAGCTACGTCCGAGAGTAAAATATTCACTTGGAATTGAAGAGAAGTGTTGGCTCCACTCCACAATGAAGGCTGGTAACTTAATTGAATGAATATTCATGACTTCAGTTAACCGAACCGGTTACACTGTTCATTAGCTAGTTGCTTTGTTTTGACGTTACCTACAGGACGAAGTGTTTCAAATTTAAACCAAAGTTAAACCTGGCAAAGGCAAAATACACTTCACTTTCTTAAATATGTAGTTGATTGATTACGGCTTGTTTTTATATTTTCGGCAACAGTATTTGTGTTCCTACTCTTAACATTTTAATTAGTACTTATACCAGAGCTTTAACCTACGAAGTACGGGTAAGTAGGTAAAGTATGCTAATTGTTAAACACAACTTAACCCGACTTTTGTGTAACATCTTCATCATCTTCCCAGTCTATATACGTCCCACTGCAAGGCACAGGCCTCATCTCAGAATGAGAAGGCTTGGGCCGTAGTTCCCACGCGAGCCCAGTACGGATTGGGAACTCCACTCACATAATTTAATTTATTCTCAGGTATTTCCTCACGATATTTTCCTTCAGCGTAAACCTCATGTTAAATTTAAAATATAATTTTCGCAACGTAAATTCCGAAAAACTCAGAGGTGCAAGCAAGCCCGGGAACCCACGACCCTCTGCTTAAGAGGCAGTAGGTCAACCACTATGCCACCACGGCTTCCGTAGTGTAACATAGAACCCTGTAATATTGGTGCAACGACTTGTTTACAATGTTTTGTTATCATTTGTTTATTTCCTTCTGCCTATAATTAAGTGCAAGTCGAGGTCAGTAGCCAGCCAGCCAGTAGCTTGCGGTTTAGCGGTGACGTGCCCATTAACGCATACGATGATTAATGCACTAATTTAATATGGCATGGGTTAACAACCTGCTGCCCAAACAGCCGAAGACAGACAAGAAATAAGAAATTGTTTAAAACCATTAGAAGTAAGATTTTTAATATATTAATGGTTGACAAATGTTTCTATAATATTGGTCGGTGATCAAATGGCAAAGGTCAAGATGTGATTACGTTTTGATTTGAAAATTTTAGCTGAAAAATGTTTATCGGAGTTTTCAGTCAAAGTAAACCAATCGTCTGCTATTAATTAGCAATACATAAATATGGTTTAATTTTTCAGTCGTATTTTTAAACATCCTAAGGCCCGCTGTACTAAATTTTGATCATACCTACGTTTAAGCAATTGTGAACTTTTCAACTGGCATTAAGTTTAAAATTCTCCTATAATATAATTTACTTGGATCTTACGTGGTACGAGCTGACTTAAAGAGTCATGGATTATTCGTCATGGCGCATTGATTTTTATAGCTTTTTAAAAAACCCACGATCATTAAGCTTGTTTATAGTATGATCAACGAGATCTTCCTTTCAATTAGTCACGGAAACCACACAAGGCGGCATCTGGCAATGCAGCTCCGTAAATTGATTTGATGAGTTTATAACAGACTTTCACAAACAAAGGTTCCCACCGACAAGCGATATACTGATAACAGGAGGTGAGACGACGCCGCGGCGCGCCCACGCCCGCCGTCCACACCAAACCTAAAACGACGTAAATACAAAACACCACAGCAACATTAAAGCTCTTTTCGAAAACCACCGCAGCTGCCAATCGTGATGTGAAAACAATAAAAACGACCACAATAGAGGCAAACTAGAAAATTACCCGACTATATATAAAACGCGAATAAATTACCGCCTTAATGAATAAATTATGAGTGTGCCGCGGGAAAAAATAACGCTAAGCGCGGCGCCGGCGCCAGTAGTGGTGCAAGGATATGCCTGCACGCCGCCCGCGGCACGTCGCTCGCGCACGCTATACTCTACCTTACCTACTACTTACAAAGTATACCACAGAATGCCAGCAAGCAAAGATACGACTCTTCTATAAACAACGCGGATTCTGAATGCGCTCATGCAACCGTAGCGAGTCATTACGATTTGAAAGTGTTTACCGTATAAAAACAGACAAATGTACACTTTAATTCTATGATATAAGGTCCATTGACACTGGATTAAACGCTGGTTGCCACTGTCCTTTTCGTTCGCGATAGGATCGAGCAGGAAAATATCTGCGAGCCCTGAGATCCCGTTCGTCTTGACATGTTACAAGCTGGGGAGGCGATAAATATTTTAACACTGACAGTTGCTTGCGGTACGTAAATTAAATTGAATTTAATACGGTCGCAAGCGACAACGCGGAAATGCAGCTCTAAACAACATTAAGCGTGAGAGAACCACGGCCCCGGATCCTCAAGCACCCGAATCTTGTAGACAAACCACTTCAACGCTAGCCAGAAAAATAATCGATGGCTGGGTCCATCGACGACCACTTAAAACTACCTACATTAACTGAGCAAACAATGTTCTAAAGTGCGTTTCAATTGTCCTGAGAATTAAAAATCAACGTCTTAAGCAACGATATACCTTTCTGTTTGTATAAGAAACAGGTGCACTCGGAGCGGTGAAATAGCGGTTCGATAACAGATGTTGGCCGGCCGACACTGAGATTAGGTAACATAACATCGTCGTAATCTCAACGTGTGTAATCAACGCGGGTTTGCTTTTAAGTAGAGTATAATTTTTATCAGCAACAAAAAAAAGAAACAATCAAATAAACCGCGCTGGCGTTCAAACAGGCACAATCTCGAGCCTCTCGAGTGGTATCCTGCGGCTGGGCCTGTTTTATTATCGTTCCGAGACTCCGCTATCTTGGGACGTCGGCGGGCCCCACAAAAACTTATCAGGCAACACGAACCTCCACTTAAGCGGACCCTATTTTTACTTCGAAGCTTTTAGTCGTATCGTCCTGCGCCCGTGAGATTTATTATAACCGTCTGCATCGATTCACAGGTCGTCGGAAGTCTGCATTGGGTAACGGAAACCTGTGAGTGCTCCTTAAAGTAATTTTAGACCATTCAAGCCGGTGACTAGGGCATGCAACCCGGTTATTTTTTGTATGGCAAGAACCGGGTATTTCCAAAAACCCGGTTCGTCCGATACAAAAAAGAACCGGGTTGCACACACTACCGGTGATACTGGAAGCGACATCTAATAATTGAAGTGGAGGGTTGTAAGGGCAGATAAATATTGAAGAGAAAGAAAATGGATCTCTTAAAAGGTACCTCTTTAGATAAGACGTAAAATGTGATTCAACTCAAATAAACAAATCTTACATCAAAACATTTTCATAAATAAAACAGGAGACTGACACTACTTACAGACAGCATAAAAAAACTACTCCATTGTCGTAAAAGGCGACTCTCCGCTTTGCTTTAAGGCATAATGAGTTTCTAAGGAATGTGAAGAGTACTTATGACAGAATGGAATTAGAGTCGTTGACAGGTAGCCGATGAGTCAGCCACAAAGAAAGCTCCGAAACAAAGAGCGTATCCGAAATAGACTAAAATTATATTAGAGTCAACAAGAAAAACGAGACAGAAGGATTTCAAACGTGTCGAGTAAAAGCTGAGAGCAAAGCGACAAATGTGAATTCTCGGACCAGTACTAAGGCTATCGAGTCCTAGAAGTCATTAATCACTAACCCCGACATACTAATGGCGAACCCGTAATTAGCTTCGAATCTCACGAGCAGGGAGGTGCGTTTAAAATATTATTATACACAAAAGCACTTGAGAAGATCCTCGAGACAGGTAAATTTTTTGCTTGAGAAATTTCTTTGAAAAACATTGCCCCTTGTTTGGCAAATTCAGGTAAACTACCTGTCGGGACTAGTTGAGAACAAAAGGAGCTCCTAGAGGCGTCGCCCGTTAATGGCGGCACGACACGGTGTGGGCGAGTAAGTCAATTAGGCCATCAGCGTCGTCGCCATTCCCGGAATGTACCCGACAAATGACTGCTCGCGATAAGAGCATAAGGTATTACTGTCCGCGCGTCCTTTTTGCCCTTTTTGTCCTGGATTACCTTCGTCTTTCTGATAAGCTGGCCTCTTTAATTGATTTTCTGTGTTTTGTCCCCTTTTATCGCCAAATCACACAGAGACCTGACATTCGGCAGTTGAATTTATCTGAATGAATTAACATCATTATACGAAATCTTCGATGGGAATGCGTTTTATGGAGAGACGAAGTGTTCCGAAAAGGTTATTAGCATAATGATAAAACAGCTAATGCATACTTAGATGTGTAGATAAATTCATGATGGCTAATAAAGCTGGTCATAAAAGCTTACAGGTGTAAAGTCGTAGGAACTTACAACTTAACGTATGACGATGATTTCCTGGCCACTTGGCATCAAAGCCGTGGTAGTGTAATTGTTATTTCTGTCGATTCAAGCATCCGCTGTGTAATTGATAAAATAAAGCAACAAAATTGTTAATGTACCTAAATCGGCTTGGCGCAACACAACGGTGGCTGGATAGCCACATGCAAGTCATAAAAGTACGATAACATTGCTGGGTTGACTCACAGTGCGTTGCTTTCGTTGGTGAATCAGCTTCATGTTTGGGACATTGTGGTGATCTTATTCTTTTTGATTCCTAACTTCCAGATGCCGCGGGGAGTAGTCACGGTTCGCTCTTGTTTTGGAACTGATATCATTATGTTCTTGGCTCCGTTTCAAGTGCTCATTCGTTTTTAATTCAAATAGTAAAGGAATGCGCATCTCATTTGTTAATTTCATTGTTTTATTAACGAAGCTATATTTTAGTGGCTGTATATTTCTTAATGCTTTACCATTTATCAAGTTGGTTTATGCTTTATAACCGGTCGGTGGGCAGGTAACATTACAGTCGCCTGTGCTTTTCGTGCCAGGTTATGTTGCATATTGAAGATGCAATCTGCGCGGAGGCCGGCATTTGACCCGGGGTCAAAGTTTATGGTTATTAAAATCATTATTCCCTGCTGCTACAGCACTTAAGTTCTACTAAGTTGTGTGGGATATTTGAAAATAATCCCGATCCGCATTGACGACCCCTGCCTTCGAATATAATATCGTAACTATGTATTAAAATAATTAGTTATATTAAATGCTAACTATATGAACTTTTTATAGTGTGTACGATCATTTTAAATAGCATTTGAGCGGTATAGTTTTTGTTGTTTCTTTGTCATGTACTATGTCCGATTATGCACTGTGATTTGCCGCATTTTGTATTATTGAATTACATTGTAATAACTGTAATTATATTATTTCGACTATTCATGTGCTTGTAATGCTAGAGACATTTCGTTCATTTTAATGAGGAGGCGCACGCAACGTTCCGCTCTGACTATACATCTGTTATATTATTTAATTTTATTATAATAGGCCCCTCGTTGATAATTATGTACGGTTGCTTATCATGCATATGCGCCAGGGTATAATTTGCCGTCTTGGAAAGGGAACATGAAGTTTTTGAATATCATTTACATTTTTTTTGACGCTAAGTATACTATGTCGTATTTTGCAAATATTACAGCCTTCGCAACACTTTAGCCTACTCGTGACTATGACCACTGTTATGCTGAAGCGTCGAGGTAGATTTAAGTCCCAGAAGTGAATAATATTATGTTAAGATATAGACAGCGACGCAGATCAGACGCCATCGTTCCTAAATCTGTGTCGTTTTAATAATCCCCAAAATATTGAATAGACGCTAGAGCAGTGTCGTAACCACACACCATGCATCGATGTTATAATTATTTTCGAAACCCCATTGTTTCTGTTTGTAACATAAAAACATCTGACAGCCTACGGCGTTGTAAACAAACACAAAGTTTGTACGCACATGCGGGCTCTATAAAAACAATATAGAGTATATAGCGCTGAGTCATTGCGAACGAATTAAAATATTTATGAGGACTGTGACCGAACTGGGTTCCCGCTCGGTTTCATAGACCCGACTGATGCGTCTGCCCAGCAAGTGTTTAACATTCGAATGGTATCCTTTGCAAGTAAGCATAATACTTTTAAGTTTGCAATTTGTGTGTTCAACGGTATTAATCAGGATTATTTGTGACAGAAATCCAAGGATTTGGACAACGAATGAGCGCAAGTATTGTGCCTAGTTATGTCAGGCAGCTATGATAGAGTTGTTGGTTAATCCAGCCGTCACGTTTTTGTACATTGCTTTGCATGGATTGGGGTAAATAAATCATTTTTTGTTAGTTGTCAGATTAGATCGACCGTCTATTTTATCAGACCAGATAGATAAGTACATCATGGAAATGTTTTGGGGTTCTAACAATTTCCTCATATCAGCCAAAAGACGTCCACTGCTGGATAAACGCATCCCCCAAAGAATTCCACACAATCGTGGCCGCATCCATGACCTTCACCAGATCGTCGGTCTATCTTGTTGGAGATCTTCCCAATAAGATTGTTCTTTTTGGAGGATATGATGATATACAATTTGTTGCATCTGGTTTTTGAACTTCTATTGAATTTATTTTCAAATTTAAGACAAAATGTCACAGTAAGATCTTATTTATTTGTCAGCGGTGAACTTGAACTTCAGTCGAACGAGGGAGAAACTATGTCAAAGCAAAAGTCATTATTTGCCTTAAAATTATGACCCACAATAGCGAATTCAGCGGTAAGTAAAGCAATAAACGAAACAATTAATTCTGCACCAAACTGAAATCTTCTAGCATCTTAACATCAAGGGTTTGAAGCATATTTTCCAGTGTTCGTAACTTCACGGACTTGAAACTTGACTGGTCGCTCTTGATATTGTTGGCTACACAAATAAGCGATGTTATTTGTACAAGTGTTATTTGCTGCAGTCAATATCATATTTGCTCGTGCAAAACATTCAAATATGTTTTGAGTATGAAAGTGTTCGTGTCCTTCACGTGTGGCCTTAGGTAAATTTGGTTCAGTTGTTATATTTATTTTGACTAAACGATATTGGAATATATAACTCTGACCTTGATTACGTGCTTAAAATGACGCAGACTTCAATTTTTTTCTTTTTTAATATAGATCAATTGATACTGTCGATGATTCCGTTAATGGCGAGGTTGTCAAAGACACTGTCGGTTGGCTGTTGTTCGATAGCTTCGATGTGCGGTAGACGCAGACGTCTTCCCGGTAAATCATCAATGTACATGCTCAAAAGAAGCTCCACTGGTAGTCACATTACTCGTTCTAAAACAATTTGCCCGACAAGTCTAGACTCTAGACTAATCTAATGCAGATCTGCGATACGGCGGCGCCTCGCCCCCGCTACTGCAGATAGCGTGGGTGTTTGTAATTTTACACTCATATCGCGGTACACTGTTGAGTTGACATGTGCGGTAATTCAATATGCGATAATGATTTACTTAATGACCTGTTCGTAAAATGTGGTATTATTTGGGTATTTTAACGAATATTTTCCTTAGTAATGTGAGTGGTAACATGCCTACATAACACTTCTAGATCAAGGATGTATCAACCAGAAAAGTAGTCTATATTAAAGTGCGAATTATTTATTTCAAGGGTGTGCTGAATTCGATTGGGACTACATGAAGAGAGAAGTAGAATGTATTGAAGTTCTGTCTATTTGTGAGAGGGTGCATGTGTCAGCATCAAAAAGTAGTGATGACGGTCTACATTTTGAAATTGGAAGTCTATGTGAACCTAAATTACGTTCTCTTTAGTCGCTTTCGCTATAATTTTGATCCAACAACCCAGAGGGAAACACCACAACCACCTTGCACCTTGTTGGATTAGATGTACGGATCAAAGCCGTGTTAAAATTGGGTCCAGTTCGATCTTGCAGAAAATCTCATCACGCCACATGATAATTTAAAAGATACCTAGACAGAGTTTATCACATTTATAACTTAAGATTATGACAAAACATAAGCATTTCTCTCTATTTACGACATATATTGGATATCTAACTAATTGGTTTTATAGTCCAGCAAAACATATTGACCATTACTAACCCACTCAAATGAAAAAATCAAATCAAAATTGCCACTCAATGTAGATAAAACTTCTACTGACCGCTGACACGTTTGCGTGGGTGTGATTTGCACTTAATTAAAATTATCAACAGCATTATTAATTGATTGGGCAATAAACAAAATTAGGCTCGCCCACTCGGTGCTTCCCGGTCGAACACGATCAGAAATCTGAGCTGCGCTACTGTATTTGCTGTTAGTTTTATGTTCATCGACAAAATGTGGCGTGAAATGTCACGACATTTCTATGTATTTGTTTGTGAGAATAATAAAGATAGGCGGATTTGAGCTGCGGCTGTGATACTAACAATCAGTATTTATTACAAAAAACTTCTCATTTTCAATGATAGAATAACATTTTTAATATAAGAGATAGAGAGAGAGACAATACCGAATATAAAAATATTTGTCGAAATCAGTTAACAGATAGTGAAGATAATAATATCCACGGACGGAACGTACCAAAAAATGCGGTCAAATTCAGAACCTATTTTGAGTCGCTAAAAAGTCGACAATTCCGTAATTCTTACAAACATAATGAAAAAAATGCCAAGTTATGTCATGACTTCTCATGTTTAATTTCGTTGCTTTTTAAGTGTGTTTATGCTATTGTCGAAAGTTATTTCATACCTGAAAATTTATGAGTTCGCATAAATCATACCTACATAAATCATGCGGTGTATGTATGAGAGAGTATGATTTGGTTTCGGGAATGCAAACACCGCATAAACGAATTTATTGGAACAGTGACGAATGGGACCACACACGTTCGGGAGAGTTTTTGATTAATATTGTGGTATCGAGTCGCGGAAAAAATCTATTACAACAATCAACTATCGAAGTTCAACCACCAATTTCGAATCACGTCTTTTGAGCGTCAAACCCAAAGCCAAGCAACTAGCTATATTAACCCTAGCTCATGGCGTTTTCAGTAAATTTTGACCATAGAAAAGACTAGTCAAAATATCTTTATTCAATATAGGCCACAAGGACAATTTTTTTTTACTGTGGTCAGTCTAAAAGTTATAAATACAACATATGCCAACTAAATGTTTGAACGAGGTTAAATATTATAAAGATCAATTTACTGGCTGTTTTTTGGCAGGTTTTAGAAGTCAAGTAGAATTATCCAGAGGTTCTCAAATAGGGGCCTGAAAATGCGGCAAAATGGTTCCAGTAAAGGATGGTACGGCAGTGTTTGCTTCGCGCTCGACTTGGCGGGGCACTGCCGTGCCCCCAGATAACGGAATTACCCCTGTTTCACCATCCATTGATCAAATTTATTTGACGAATAAATGTGATGCCGTCTTGTTTGTTTTGTTCGAATAGACGGAGACGGCGTCACATTTATCCGTCAGTTTGTTTAGACTTAAGTTTTATATTGTAAAAACCTATTTTGAATAAAGATTTATTATTATTATTATTAGTTAAAATTAATCAATGGGTGGTGAAGCAGCCACTTAGCAAAATATTTTTTGAAATAGTAAAGGTAAATATTTATTTATTTATTTATTTATTCAATTAATATATACATTGAACTAACTTAAAATGAAAACGACAGTTGAGGTATCCAAGGTTTTCTGTTATTTAATTAAATAAATAAATAAATCAAGGGACAATTTACACCAAATTACCTAGTCCCAAACTAAGCAAAGCTTTTACTATGGCTACTAGACAACGGATAATCGAATCGGGAGCAGTACGTAGAATTTCTACTTTAGCAAGAAAGTTGCTGAAGACTTTTACAAAGTAGTAAATAGGTAATGTAGGAACAAAAACTATAAACTGCTTAATTAGGTACTACGTAGGTGTAGCAAATTATACGTATCAATGACCAAGGTAGAAGGTGAAGGCCACCAATTATCACATGACAATGTGATGAATGTTAACTGTAAGATAACGGTTTGAATAGTGATACTCCTTCCTTCAATCTTTTATGCCTCATTCCCACAAAATCTATTGCAAATGGGGATGAAAATGCAAATGATAAGAATGATCGAGAGAGAGACGTAAGCGCAGAACCAAACTCCAGAAGAATACCAGATTCCAAATAGAACCGGGATTCAGGGAAGAATAGGTGACACAAAAATCTTGCCCCTTAATTTAACACGCGCACTTTGCGTGAAAATTCTTTTTAGTCGGTGATAATAATATGTCACAACAGACTGACGTGTGAATTGCATCTCTCTAAAACCAAAACCAAAGCCAATGCCAAAACTAAGGGGACAGACAAAGCAGGTCTTAAGCTGTCAGTGGTTTGGAATGAACATTTTCGTTAGTCAACCCGTAGGGTGACTGAGTTGGGTTCGAAGAGTTAGGTAGGTGTGCACAAAAATTTTGTCCTACACGTCATGTACAAGATTTAGGCAACTCGGTGGGTATCGAGTTGTTATTATACAATGCTACGCCAGTGTAAGCTCTCAAATTGTCAAAGTACCTATATCGCGAAATTGAATAAGCCAGAGAAGATGATAATGACGTTTAAAAAGTGCTAAAAGTAGTTAACCCTCCAAAAACTACTTTTATTATAACAAATGTTCCATCTAATTACTTCACCGGTGACAGGAAAGCGCGATCAACGCTGGCGCCAAAATTCTAGACAGGGCGCCGGCGATTACGACAAACATAGACACAATATCATTCATATCAAATCATCATTTCGATCCTTAATTTCATATACGTAAGGTTAATATCTCCTGGCAGAGGACATATGAACTCATGAGTGAAATTAAAGCGGGGTCTCACCCCTCGGATTGTATCGCTTTCACTCGTTTTTTTTTTGTGTCATTAAGTTGTATTGATGGGGAGGTTATAATGGGGGAACGCTCTATTATCCATGAGAATGAGACCTCAAGGTGCGGGACTAAGTATGTCTTACTAACATCACAACTGCTAATTTGGCCAAGGAAAATAAAAAGGCTACACGTCTTACAAAGTTGCTCATCGCCTTATTGCACTGTAGAAGGAAATATGGTGGAAGGCTTTAATTCAATTCTGCACTGGTGTGGAATACAAATCGCGTTGCAATGCAAGCCAAAGCCCTCTTTACACAAAGCATTTCATGTCACACAATGATCGTTTGCTGGCTAATCACATAAATAGATGTAAAGCTAAGCTTATGTCTTACGCAAGGCTTGTTCATACTTTCAGCTATTTGGCATAACTCTTTACAATTCACATTCACCAGTTCATCAAATTTTTTTTCGTACGTTTATCTGTCCACAAGGACAATAACAGAGAGCGGGAAAATTTAATTGAAAGAAAAAAAAAAACAGTTAATTACATATCGGATACTAGCATTAATGTAGAGCATAAAGACTGTATAAGCAAGAAGGATTCTTGATACAACTTATTACTTTTCTTTTTTTGCAATATTTTTCCAAAAATTTTGTAACGGTTGTTGTAGTTAGATCCCCATAATATGTTTACGGGGGTATGTATTGTGTACAATACCGAAGTACGAAAGACCGAATGTATTAAAACATCGAATGGGTCAAAAGACCGACACGATTTTTTTCTGAAACCGTAAACTTCTCAGAATTTATTAAAACGGCATCATACAGAACCCATTAGGTTAGGTTAGGTTTGTTTTATAACAATCTTAAAAAGTTAACGGTTTCAGAAAAAAATCGTGTCGGTCTTTTGACCCATTCGATGTTTTAATACATTCGATCTTTCGTACTTCGGTATTGTAATACATACCCGTTTACGGTATAGCAATTTGTGCTATAATCGCGAACAGCAGTATTTTCCCAAAACAAAATTCGAAATGCTATCGTCATTATACATTCAAAGTTGATTAACAACCTCACTGATATTAAAATTAAAACACATTGCTCTACTTCCGCCAACACCACGCACCGAGAACAAAGAATTAGATTCCCTGAACTAATTGGGGCCAAGACTTTTCCGCGAATCGCATGTATCACGAAGAAAAATCTGAGCGAACCACAAAGAACCGTGATTAACTCGCTTAATGTGGAGCGAATCGGTGAAACATTTGTTTGAGGAGCATAGGCATAGTTAAATAGCGAAACCATTTCGCACGAGTAAAGATTCAGTGGAATATTCCTTAGATCTAAGTGTTGAAAGTAGAACATAGGTCTTAAATTAGCAAGGCGTAAACAATTTTTGTTTTCCATCGCGGGCTTCGTAGTATCTGAAAATTCAAGCGATTCCTGAACAAATTCAGCTTAGACTGTGAACAAAATCGATGTCTACGAAAATCTGTGCTTTAGTTATCGATTTGGCTTTGATACGTAAATACGCCCGAGGCTTTTCTCTTGTTACAGTACTCGCTATAGCGAGTACGTATACCGGTATACCGTAGAAATTTTGCAAAATCCGTCCCTAATCTTTTTAGATCCAAGAGTTGGGGATATACTTTGATGCGAGTCGTCGGCTAGTAGATAAGGGCTTTTTCTTTTAATACATTGTATTATGACAGATCAAGTAAAGACACATCACTTAGTACAGTAGCAGTATTGTTAGCTATGATATTTTGACTATATGATACTGAATAGTCACACAACTTTGTAACCATAGACTGAACAAGGCCAGACGGCTAGCACTCGTCATTTGTTATTGCAGAAACTTTTCCTTTTAATCGAGACGCGTACTTGGCAATCATTGCTACGAGTATAAGCGAGAAAACGTTTAGACATGGTAGCAGATGCAGGAAACAAGATTCAGTGGTAAAGTGGCATGTGCCAACCACCACTGGTCCTGTATAATAACTATTGTGTGATATTTCCCAGCCATCGCAGGTAAGCTGATATGTCGAAACGGAAAACAACAGGCTACTAGTGCGTAACGAACGACAGTTGCAGCCGGCTTCCGTTGACGGGCGGAAGCGTGGCGCCGGCGCCTGCGCACCCAGTGTTGCCAATCTACAAATTTTATAATTAGGACAACTAAATTAAAATTTGAATAACCTCCTTGTTATGCTATGAACTTGTAGGGTTCGAAGTGAAACCCCATCGGTATTGAAGTAAGCTAATTAATCAGGCGCATGTGGATAAACAGCAAAAGATTCACAGGAATATGCAATGGTGTGAGACGAGGGACAGAAAAAGGCCCCGATTGGCTTTTATAGATTGATACCGATGACTGATATATTATGTTCTCGAATGGCAACGATTCGGACCCGTGGAGGAGATAATCGATTCCCTGCATTTCTATACTACATTTTTCAAGTACAGGGTTTTAGGAACCACGACAGTGCCCACACGTTTTGGAAATACAAAGGAAACTTGTATGAACAGCATAAAACGAAACTGAGCCCTTATTGTCTAACACGCGTGGAATCACAATGACATTCACCCTTTCTTTCTATAAAATGGTATAACGTGAGGGTAGAAAGAGATGGCGAATACTATTACGAGCCCGCGCGTTAGACAATTTGGCTCTGGTTGAAAAAAAGTTAAGATATCGAAATGTTATTCAAACATGGCAACACTAACGGGTGGTCCGAGATGGAACGGACGTCACGAGTCGGTTGCCGCGTAATTAATGAACGCATACATTACTTACGCTATTAACTTTTTTATCAAAATTAAAATTGCATTTTAATTGTCCTATTACAGTTCGGCCGGTTCTTAGAACGCGTATAAGTATGAATTATACTTTTCATAAAGCTGATAACTATTTTATTTCTTGTTAAATAAATAACAGTTGCCGCATAAGGGTATATGTAATTATAATGATTGTCGGTACTATTTACATTACAGATTCTCTTGCCATCTAGCATAGGTATAGAATAGAATACACAGATTTATTCGAAAGTTTACTGATTTTTTTAAATTATTTGCACCACTAGTTTTAATCATGACTAGTTTATACACACACAAGGCCTCTTACATCTTGACAGATGATTTAAGCACTAGTTTATAGGACCTTATTAAAATACTGCTACAGATTTATTAGAAGGAAAGATAACTGTTTTTTTTTAATTATTTTTACCACAGGGACTTCACTATCACGTTTTAGCTTGGTCAAAGTACATAGTGTGACCTAAGACCTCTCAAACCCGGGCGCACGCTTCTGAGCTATTCGGAATTCATGTTTGAAATCACATTTGTTAACCATGAGCTTTTTGATGAAGGAGAACATCGAGAGGAAACCGCATTTTTATTATCATGTTACTAGCCGGCTTTGGATCTTTTCCACCTATTAATTTGTGTAACATCAGAGTCCGTTAAACTAAAAATAAATATCTAAATTCTTCTTCAATTGAACATATAATACTGATAAATTCTAAGTAGTGTACCCGGCTACTGGCCATCGGAGACAGGCCTTCGGGACTGGTCGCTCGCGCATACATATCACCTGTTTAGCAAGTGCATTGCAAAACCGTGACATGGTAGATTAATGCTCTACATACATGTACAAGGCCGAGGCGTCTATGTACTTCAGTAACTACGCTGTTTTTATGTAGGTACTGCTGTCTTGTGGCGAACGAAACGTCAAGTTACAGTCGAAGACAGTAAACGCGCACGATGGTACCTTTTGTTGACTTTACATGCCTGTATCGCCCAAAGAAATCATAGTGTAACTGACTGTAATATCTATAAATTAAAAATTTTAAAAAACCCCAACGCAATTATATCACTGTCAATGCCCGTTATGCGGTTAAGATCCCCTCTGCAGCTAACAAGAGCTGGTAACTTTGAAACGGCTGAACCGATTTTGATGAAACATATCTAAGAACCATGCCAAGAAACCTGCTTTCTATTAAAAAAAAACCGCATCCAAATCGATGCACCTGTTTAAGAACTATGATGCCACAGACAGACAGACAGACACACACACATAGCGGTCAAACTTATAACACCCCCTCTTTTTGTGTCGGGGGTTCCATTCTGGTACATGATTTCGTTTTCTCAACTATTGGCAGCACAATTTTGTTCAAGACACGCAACCGATGATGGAAAAAGGCCGGATGGCTTTACGTTGGTTCCGTGGACGAGAGGGCGTAGTTTGCTGTGGGACGCAACGTGTGTAAGCACTTATGCTCCCACTCATCTCACTCACACGACGCGTAGGGCTGGTGCAGCTGCTGAAAGTGCGGCTCGACTGAAATTCACGAAGTATCAGAACTTGACGCCCGGATATGGGTTTGTTCCAGTCGCGGTGGAAACGGCGGGTCCTTGGTGCTCTGAGGCAAAGACTTTTATAAAGGCTTTAGGGTTGCGGATGCGGGAAAGGGGATGTGATCCTAGGTCGGGCTCGTACCTGGTTCAACGGATATCTTTAGCAATACAGCGCGGTAATGCAGCGGGTGTTTTCGGTACTTTTGGGCCGGGTGCGAGTCAGTTTGGAACCTGAGACGTATACGTGATGGAGAAAAGCGTTTTTAATGGAGCCTGCGTTATAAGTGGGCGTGTACTTATTTAATCCCTTTTAGTTTTTTTTTTATTTTTTTTTTTGTTTTTATTTACCTGACGAAACTTATTGTGGATGAAAAGCAATTTATTATTTTTATGCGAGTGTGTATGTGTTTGGCTTTTTTTTTAAAAAAAAATTGGATATTAAAATACCATCGAAACCTTGTCTTTTCTATGAAGTCGGCTAAGCTCACCGCCAGCGGTGTTAGAAGCAGTTACCGATTGCATTTTCAAGTAAATTTACCAACGAGAATAGAATGACGCGACCTGTCAATGCCAATGACAATAGTGAGGAAGTACTAAATCCTGTGGAGCATTCGTCCCTCAACTTCTTATGTCGGTCGGTCACTACCACCACCATCACTACGAACGGCACAAAAAATTGAGGGGCAAATGGTGTTCATCGGACGCTGCATGGGCTATTTTTTTTATAAAGAGACAGGTGAGGTTTCTTCATAAACCTAGCCTAATTGAACCTAGTAATATTATATGGTGGCACTTCACTTGGCGTTGCGTGTTCGCGCTGCGCTATTGTCCTCTCCGTCTTTCACGCTAGAATTGGCATAGTGCTCTTCTCTCGCACACGCTACTATTTCGTGAAATACGCCAAGTGAAGTGCTAGCAATAGCTTAACTGTCGCGTCGCCCGCACCTCTCCCGGCCCCCTTTGTCGTCATACCCTCCAGCCCCTGTACTGCGCGGGCAAAGACTCATTTAAACGGTTTAGCTATAGTTATTCTGTGCCTGAACTGAAAAGCAGGCGGTGTTAACACATCTTAATACAATTGACATGCTATAGCAAATATGACAAGGACAAATAAACATGCAAAAGGCCTCGCTTATGTTTTGAATTTGTATTTACACGACTTAGGTATCAGCGCATTTGCAAGAGGATTAGGTTATGCAAAGCGAAGCATACTTAGGGAGTCTGCGCGCGCAGCAAACGTCAGTTTGTGTCATCGATTATGTTGTGCTGATACTGATACCAAATAAATTATAGCAGGCAATATTAGGTTTGCAAAGATCTAATTATAATAAGTGTGGCGTAGGTGCAATATTGCAATTGGATTTAAATATTCAACACATTTGCCTGGTTGATTTAAAGTATAGTATAGCGACTGTGTTCCCTGAACACTACAATTTGGCCGCTTTCAAGTCTAGGGTGAATGAGCATTTACTAGGCAAGCGTGCTCCATCGTAGGCCTCATCTTCGCTTTCCATCAGGCGTGATTGTGGTCAAATGCAAGTCTATATTGTATAAAAAAATCCTATAGAAATTATTTTTTCTTTTTTTTTACATAAAACTGAGCCGTACCTAATTGATCCCTATCTAATACCTTTAAACGAGCAATTCTTGTATATATGTATATATATATATATATATATAATCAGGATCTCGGAAACGGCTCCAACGATTTCGATGAAATTTGGTATGTGGGGGTTTTCGGGGATGAAAAACTGATCTAGCTATGTTTCATTTTCAGAAAATCGCTTTTACTCGTGTTTTCCGGCTATTTTTGTTTGCATTAGAATATAAAGCTAAATTTCGCCGACTTCGAGCAGATCATAATGGCACATTAGAAATCGGGTGGTCGCGGATCCAGCCGACCTCGGTTCGAATCCACGTTTTTTTTCAAGATTTTTAGTTTTTTTTTTTAAGTTTATTTTCATGAGAAAACGTCAAGTTTCTTCTTTTGTGAGAAAAAGTTACTTTTTTGTGAGAAAAAGTTACTTTTTTGTTAGAAAAAGTATTATAGGGAACGTGCAGTAACTATAGGCGGCAGCACTAATGCGACAGAAGAGACACTATGCGGACAGTAAAACAAACTTATCAAGGTAAAACATTCCACCCTTATGGCACCAGTTGGCAGCACCGTCTATGTGCACGTTCCCTATTGGGAGCACAGAACAGGAAAAGCCGGTTGTCTGTAAAGTCGGTTTACGGACGATAGTTTAACGTGACTCACCCCCCCCCCACCCCCTTCGGTGTTTTTGTCAAATATCTTGAAAACGGTGCATCCTACGGCAAAATCAATGAAATTTTCATCCCCCCTTTAACACCCCCGCGCTCCCTCCCCCGCATCCCCTCCCCCCCTCTCACCCCCCCCCCACCCCTCCGGTGTATATAATCAGGATCTCGGAAACGGTTCCGACGATTTCGATGAAATTTGGTATTTGGGGGTTTTCGGGGATGAAAAATTAATCTAGCTTGGTCTTATCTCTGGGAAATCGCTTGGTACCGAGTTTCTGCCCGAGCAGAGCTCGGTCGCCCAGGTACTCTCACCTGATGAAAGGTGCAGATGAAGCCAAAGGTGTATCTCACTGGTTCAATAACAGCCTAATAACTCTAGCCTTGAAGAGCCATAGGTTGTATCGATCTGTAAATACAGACGATGGGAGCGGATTACATTCCTTAGCAGTTCGTATTTAGGAAAGATGAAGCGAACCGTAAAAACATAGATAGATTCTTGCAAAAAATCTCACGTCACTTCTTTTCCGACTCAATTGGCGAATTATTTATTTTAAAGCTACTAAAAATCTAATTAATCTGGTTTTGGGGCTAAAATAAAGTGACTTTTTACATTCGTGTCTTTTAATTAATTATTTTCTGGTGTCCACCCTATTTCGTCAACGATCTCTCTAATTGAATTACCATGGATCCACTCATTTAGTTTTGCAACTTTGGCTCTGCCATACCACAGCCCTTTGTCTATTGCGGGCTATTAAAATCCGCTCTATTTTTAAACAATTTAAAAAGTCACCCTACATTAAACATAGTCGATTAGCGACCTTCCATAAACGACGGACGGCATTAGACCTACAAAAACTGTGACATGACATGTGCGCGGCGCGCCGGGAGCCGGCGCCAATGACGTCACATCAGTGAATCAGAGTCTCCGAGAACCCGTGACGTTCGGGGCTGAATGCGGCGCGTGTAAACGGAATGCTTTAAGTGCTGTTGACATTTCTCTGAGGAATCTAACTTGGTGATTTGGACGGTTAATATACGTCCAAGTAACTCGGAAGATACGACAATAATGCACAAGGGCACGAATTATCACGTCGTATGTTTCGCGTCGACAGTTGTACAGTCGGGGTACGAAAACCTTCGTCAGTTATTAAACAGACTCATTAATCAGGTCATTGACTCTTAGTACTTACCTTTTTTAAAATGGGAAAAGTCAATGCGATATTCTGTTTCGTTTGAAATAACATGTCGACAGGACTGTCAATTGCCTTGGTGCAACCAATACCTCTACCATGAGTTACACAAGTTTACAGTAACCGTACTCGCTAGCGACGGCGTAAATTATTTGTATGGAGAATTATACAGCGCCTCTAGCGGTCACTTACGGAAGTACAATTCTCCATACAAAAAATTTACGCCGTCGCTAGCGAGTACGGTCACTGTAAACTAGAGTAACTCATGGTAGAGGTACAAATGTCAACTTTAAGATGACGAACCTTTTTTTACCCCAACTGTACATTAACCTAACCCGTTTGGATGACTTGTGAATACTTTTCGGTTAATTTCGTTTGTCTATTGACACGAAAAGTAGCAATTGATGGAAAGGATTATGATGGATCCTCGGCGAAGATTAGATTAGATACGCGCGATCGGCGATCTTACACTGTTCATTGCTTTTCTTGTCAGGCAACCATTGTTGCCGAGTGTCTCGGCAGTGGAATGAATGGAGAAAACTAGCCGGCCGGGCCGTGATATCCAAAATAAAGCATATTCATCCTTTTCGCATACTCCATGTTAGAAGGGATATTTGCTGTCGCGACAAAACCAATCCTCACAGTGGGTTTTAGTAGATTAGAATCCTACATAATCCGACGACCCGATTATCATCGGTGATTTTGACGTAGATTTTCCCACCGGACACGGAAATGGGGGGAAGAGGGGAGTAATGCCCCCTCCCCCCAGCCCCCAAAAGCGCTCTTGGGCAAAAAATTGTCCGGAAGCGGTAACCAAAGAACCCCAGTTACGGTATACTTCTGCGGTCCCTAAATTTCCCCTCAAAAAAGCCCCTTCGAATGGTGATGTGTATTCAGCAAGCCTTGCGAAATAAATTAAACTTATGCAGACTGATTAACTGATAATGGAGGATTAGTAACGGCGCCAGTGTCCACGCCATCAGATCGTTACGATAACCTATCGATTCGTTATTTCTGACGTCAGCCGCTGATAAATATCGCCGAGGCAATTTCGATGAATTTCAGTGCAAATTTTGCGACCGCATATCTAAGTCCCACGGATAACCATATCTACTAAGCACTTTGGGTAACAAGGGATCGAAATATATGGTAGGGAAAGAAATTCCGCAGAACTGTACTGTATCGGAAGGTTGGTTCCAGCTAAATGGGTAGAAGGGTCGTAGGTGCCTACACAAAAATATGAGGAAGGCGTGAAGCGTCTAGAATCACTGTCCCTTCTTAACTGTTAGAGTAAAACTACAAAGAGCTGTCTTGATATGTGAGCCGCTACCGCTGATTTGGGTATCACTTAATGTTAATTAACAGATTTTTACGCTCCACGTCGCCTCTTGGGTTAGGTACTCTATCTACGCCTTCCAAGGGGTAGCGCAGCGCCCCACAGGGAATTTTAGATATCAAAGTTCAAAGTCCCAAAGCGCATGAGTGGTATTAGCTTCAATTGGTCGTGATAAAAATTTTTTTCGATGTGTTGGTTGCGATTATCTATACTTATTTAGGGCGCTAGCTCAGCGGCTCGAAGTTGAGGCCAAGGCCACCAAGGGTTTCCGCCATTCGTCCCTACCCCGCCACCACGAAATTTGTATCGTGTTCGTGTAGTCCCTTTTACGCTTATGTTTAATACTATTAGCGTGAACGGAACACACGATACAAAGTGTGCTAACGGTACCAATTGGTCTACTACTGATAACACAAGTCTTTTTGGACGTCGTCGAGCCAGCGGTAGCTAGACCTTCCAATAGGGCGACTGCCTTGCGGTTTTTTCAAAGTATGCCGTACCGGTGACTTGGAACTGCGGGGCGACTTTAAAAAGTAGTTTGCCGACCAACTCACTTTTTGTTAGCATTTGCTATTCCTTGTCGATGCCTTCATCGTTCTTCTTTTTGTCTACATGCCAACCATTTACAATATGGACAATGTCGACAACGATCAAAGGCACCCCGGTTTATACGTTACCTGGAAGTTTTATCCAATGGTAGGTCCACTCACTACTCTACTGCCATTTTTTGTAGCAGTTCTAAGATCTAAATTGTTGATAATTATTAATTTAATATCGCTTATAAATATTGAAGAAATGAAGCCAAAATTTCATGGCAACTATAGTTCATTTCATCACAACATCTGCGACAAGAAACTGATAGCGGTTGAAACGTTAGTAGAAACTACTGTAATAGTTCAAAAATCCTGCATTCATAATTAATACCACTCGGGACTTAATCACGACTTTATATTGCTAAGTTGTGGTTAATGTACAGCATGTATACGACCCGGAATTTACAACTATTATCCAAAGCTCTTCAACATTAACTAACCCTCTTTAGTATCACAATTTCCGTGACATTTTCCAAGTAGGTTTTTATTTGTGATCTGTTCGCAAATAAATACGTACATTTAAATAGTACTGTGGTCGAGACGGCGCCGGCTTATCTGCTTGGCAACAAGTATCGATAATGCCTTGTAATCGTTGATAACATACAATGTAACAAAATGCGAGAAACTTTCGCACAATTTGCATTCATTGACAATTTGCAGTATCTAAAGGTTGTTAGAATGCTTGCCTTAGGCCGTTATGCCTGAATATGGCTGTAGAAGCTTTTAAACAAGCTTTTGTTTGTTTGTTTCTACATAAAATCTAATTTTGCAGTTAATCCAAAATTAATCTGGTTTTCAGGGCTAAAATAAAGCGTTTTTTTTACCGGATTGGCGTCAACATCCCTATTATCAGGACGTGCATTTGATTATTCTCTTTTATTCAGCGTGGACAAATTGAGGTCGTAAGTAGTTCAACCGCACAAAATTCTGTGATGTTCTTTACAAATTCAACTTCGTTAAAATTGCGAATTTTATTAATGTTAGGTGTATGTATTATTTTAAGAGGAAAATAAAACTGTGCTGTGATGAATTAGGCATTCAAAGCAAAGAGAAGGCCATTGTGATTCAGATAAACTATGAACTCGGTGATAACATTTTAACACCATTGCCATCAAACGGGTTGTGATTTTGTTTTTTAAACTAACTAGGTACTATATATTTAAGTATGTATGTAGTTTTTATGTAATCTATTTATCTTGGTAAGTATTATTTCACTGTATTCAGTAATGTGTATTTTTAATACACTATTTGTTTGTTTTTTTTTTTATTTCAGTCCTCTTTATTATTCATTGCATGTCTACCCTTGTTTCTGATGTTAATCATACAAAAGCTAAATGGAAGAAGGGAATAAGTTTGTTATAGATCTGTTTCTCTTGTTATCTATACTATATTGCATGTGTGCAATAAAAAGTTTTGCATACATACATTACATTTTCTTGCCAATTTAGTCACAAAGTATGATATCATAAAAAATTTCTTCAAGGAGCAAGTACATACAGGTCCATTATCAACAATAGCAATGAGGGTTGAACCTTGAACAAGTTGAAACCTGTCTGTTCCTCATACATTCCATTCCCTTATCAGTTCTTTGTTGCCACATTTTGATACTTTTCGCATTGAAACAAAATGAGTGAGTAATAAGTAGTAACAACTCACTATTATTTTGTACAATTATTTTCTTAAGCAATATACAGTGGTGGTCATACAATTAAGAACGATTTGAAGTTTCCGATTTTTTTTTATCTAAATCATGTCATATGTCTAGTTGTGTTCCTTCTTAGAAGTAACAAGTTATGTTATAAAATAGCCACATGGATAGAGCAAACAGGATTAATAATAATAGTGTATAATTGCTAACATTTTTTTTTACAAATTTTATTTGTTCTCTATACTAATAAATTCAAATAGTAATGAAGCTGGACAAATAATTAAGAACGATTTATTAAACTGCTCGAGAGTTGTTTTATATGAAACTTAGATTAAATAAATCATATTAATGTGAAGTTGGTATAGAAAAAAAAGCAATTTAATACATTTGAACTAAAATTAATAGTTAGTAGCATGTCCACGGCTTTTAATTATGGCTTTACACCGGCGAGGCATTGAATCTATAAATTTTTGACATTTCGCAAGAGAAATAGAGTTCCATTCTTCTAAGAAAACGTCGTACAGCTCTCTCAAATTGCCACACTGTCGATTTGAAACCTTTTTCTTGACTTCGCACCAAAGATGATCTATTGGGTTAAGATCTGGGCTGTTGGCTGGCCAATCTAAGACTGAAACTGATTGTGATGTGAGGAATTCCTTAACGGTGCGTGCAGTATGCTTTGGATCATTGTCGTGCTGGAATGTCCAAATAACCGGAAGCACGTCTTCGGCATATGGTAACATTGTTTCTTGCAGTATATTTTTGTATTGGAATTGATCCATGTTTCCTTCTATCAGCCTAACAGGTCCAACGCCATGTCCAGAAAAGCACCCCCAAATTTTCACATTTCCCCCGCCATGCTTTAATGTCACTTTTGTGTACTTTGGGTCGAATGCTTTATTCGGAGGGCGTCGTACATATCGTTTTCCATCAGAACATACCCTATTTATTTTTGTCTCGTCAGAAAAAAGAACGTTTTTCCACTGTCTGACTGTCCAGTTTTCATACCTTCTTGCAAATGCAAGTCGGGCTTGCCTATGACATCGTTTCAACATAGGCACCTTTCTTGCTATCCTTCCGTTCAACTTATTTTCTACCAAACGCCTTCGAATAGTGTGTGCAGAGATTGCTGAAGGGTTGTTTTCGCCAAAATATTCTTTTCTCAACTGATTAGACCCTTTAAAAGGATTTTGTTTTGCCAAACGAACGATATTTCGATCATCTCGACGAGACGACTTTCTCTGTCTAGGTCCACGCGGAACGTTTGAAGTAGTTTGATACGTGGAAAAATGCTTTACGGCATGGAAAACCATTGTTTTTGAACATTGCAGATGGTCGGCTATCTTTTTATACGACCAATTCTTCTCGCGAAGTTTTATTATTACTTCTCTTGTAGATTTATCACAACTATTATTTTTCCCCATTGTTTTTATACGAAGTAATCACTTTTAAGACTTTAACAGCACGAAATGGCTCCAAAATTATACGAATAATAATCTACAACCACAGAGCCACACAGTGTTCTCTATTTAAATTTGAAAAAATAATAAACTATTCAGCGTTCTTAATTACGTGACCAGCCAGTAAGTACTAATACTAGGTTCAGATCGAATGTATAAAGTTTCTCTATTAATTTTTTAGCCAACAATGTTGCATAAATGAATGTACCGGTAGTACGGAAAAGTTTTGCAATACCAAGAGAAATAAAAAAAATACGGGCAATTAGTTATACTTGTTACTTTGAAAAAATCATCTCAATAAATAATCGTTCTTAATTATATGGCCACAACTGTATATGAAAGACTCCTTTTTTAACACGCTTTTATTAGGTCGTCGTGTATGTAACTAAGTCTGTAATGGAAACTTTGAACATGATTTTGACGCACATTCCGGTTTCCGATTGAGCTGAAATTTTGCACGTATGTGTAAATTGGAAGACAATGCAATATTAAGGTAATATGGAGCTGATCTGATGATGGAGCTGGATGGTGGCCATAGGAACTCTGTAATAAAATGACACAACCCCGTCGAGTTTGGGCTCGTTTGATATGTCTTGACGAGCACTTTGATCCCAGATGGTAACCAGGGTCTGATGATGGAGCTGGAAGATGGCCAAAGGCACTCCACAATAAAACGACACAACTCTGTCGAGTTTGGGCTCGTTTGATTCGTCTTGACGAGCACTTTGATCCCAGATGGTAACCAGGGTCTGATGATGGAGCTGGAAGATGGTCAAAGGCACTCCACAATAAAACGACACAACCCCATCGAGTTTGGGCTCGTTTGATTCGTGTTGACGAGCACTTTGATCCCAGATGGTAACCAGGGTCTGATGATGGAGCTGGAAGATGGCCAAAGGCACTCCACAATAAAACGACACAACTCCGTCGAGTTTGGGCTCGTTTGATTCGTCTAGACGAGCACTTTGATCCCAGATGGCTTACTGTAGGTAGAGCAATATAGAAAAAAAATATATACTTTCAAACCACCGCCCGTTTAACCTGGTTAGGTTAGTTAGCTACCTTCCATCCCTCAAAGCGGAAATAGAAGCGCCGTTCTTGGAGGGGGGCTCGGGAGGCGGAGCCCCCCGCTATAAAAAGTACCGATAAACCACCTCCCATTTAGGTCGTCGTGTATGTAACTAAGTATGTAATGGAAACTTTGAACATGATTTTGACCCACTTCCCGGTTTCGGATTGAGCTGAAATTTTGCACGTATGTGTAAATTGGATGAAAATGCAATATTATGGTAACATGGAGCTGATCTGATGATGAAGCTGGATGGTGGCCATAGGAACTCTGTAATAAAATGACACAACCCCGTCGAGTTTGGGCTCGTTTGATTCGTCTTGATGAGCACTTAGATCCCAGATGTTAGGGGGTTGGGGGGTTGGGGGATTGGAGGGGTTGGGGGGTGAGGGGGTGAAGATAAAAACAGAGAGTTACGTTTGGTATATTACTGAAGAGCAGTGCGCGCGCACCAAAGACAAAGTATAAGATGAACCGATTCTATTTAAGACGAACAAAAACCTTCATGTGTCTCTTTTTAGCACAGGGAAATCATGCCATGTATAAATGTTAAAAATATTTCGTTATCAAAGACCAAAAAGTATAAAATAAATTAATAGTTTAAAAAACACTAGAAAACACGCTTTTAAAAATGCACGTAAAAACAAAAAAAAAATTATGGATTGTTCAAGTTGTCTCTATTTCTGGGCTGAAGTGTAAACTATGTGCTTTTAATTATAATATTTGATTGTAAAAGCGTGGGCCGCTGGAACAGGAAAGACGTTCTTGTTAACAAATAATAATACTAACTTCCTGGCGGAAGCTGCATGAGGTTGCACAAGAGCATAAGGTTTATGCCACCAAAAGGTTACCAAAGGGAACCAAATATATCTCGTCCTCAAACAAGAACTCTACATTTTGCCACTGTTGACGCATCCAAGATCGTCTTTCCTGTTCCAGCGCCCCACGCTTTTACAATCAAATATTATTTCTACAAGTTTTTATTTATCTTGCAGTGTAAGATAGTACAAGTACTTAAGTTGTGGTTTCAAAATTTGCAAACCATTTTTTGACTACTTCCCGGCATTCCTTTGAGCTGAAATTTGGCATTCTCAGTAGTAACTCTTTAACAGTTTAAGGTATCAACTTGAAACTTAGTTTGGATACATAGTTTAGACGATAATGCAAGTACAGTCAAGAAATATCAAAAAAACATGTATTAAATAATCTTTTAACAAATGTTGAATAGAGGCTAAGTAGGGGGATAATAGAGACAGTATTTATGACATAAGCCCAGTTTAGACCTGCAAGAAAAATTGTGCAAGTCGCGTTACATTGCGGCGATCGATTGACCACTGCTCTTCTTGCAAAACTCGGCTTAAGAAGAAAAGTTACAAGTATAGTCCTAAGATAGGTATGCTGAATGGAACCATTTATTGTTTCTATTTGGAAGTAAATTTTTATGTAGGTTGATGACCATTTTTAACTATTATACAAAACGGGAATTATCACTGAAACAATATTTACCTCAACGTTTCAGCCACATTGCAGCGGCCATGGTCACAAGTCCCATTCAGTATAATAGTTTTATGAGTGAGAATCATAAAAGTTTTAAACAGTATATTGTATGACCATTTTTGTATGCTAATCCATTAGTTGGGTCATTTGTCTATTCTTTATGGCAATACATATATGTAACCAACAACATACAAAAGGCAGTTACCTACTTAAACTTTTTATGTTTGTTAGTAAGTGTAGAGAGAGTAATCTCTGGACCTACTAAACCTCTTTCACTAATGGAAAACAACATTTCGGGAAAATGTAAAATTTCTATGCGATACAATACAAATAAAGTAGTAGGTGCCAATGGATATCTTAATAATGTGCCATTGTTCCATTAAATACTTTGTAATAGGTTCATAGTACTAATAATAGTTGGTTTATTATCTACTAGTGTTATTGTATACAGAAGCCTTCAATGTTTACCATGAAATGGCATATTAAATAATTGTTATTGCCATTTAAAATGGCATTGTTGTTAATCAGTTATTAACCTTAATTGCTAATTAGTAATGAACTTAAATAAACAGTCAATTAATTAGTGTACCTAACCAAAAATTAAATACATTGTAGTGCTGAGGATGAGTACTTATTTGTGTCACAACGGAACTTTTACCAGTTAAAATAGTTAGATACTTTGTGTATGATGGTTTTTATTTTAATATTTATAGAACAGGCAAAGGTCGAGACACATTCAGCTCAGTATAGATAAAGTAGGCAGCAGTTTAAATATTTACTCTTTTTACCATTCCTCACAGGAATATTGCAATTTGCAAGATCCCATCTGACAGTTTTTTTTTTTCTAGGTTTCCGATCAGGCCATGATTGCAATTGCAAGCCACATAGCCGGTACTTAAGTTCAGTAATTAAGTACATAGGTACAAACTTCATCATTTACTGGTCGGTAACTTACCTGTAACTGCCAAATCCGGAGTATCAGATGCCTCGCTGTACACCACTGACACTCGATACAGCACTAGCATCAAGCACACGCTAAAATTAACCACTGCCATAACTGTGTCAATTAACTAGCAACTAATAACATTAAACAATAACCATGATTACAGTCTAAACACGCGCATTTCCATAGCAACTCATCACACGTCTATTTCGAAAACTTCTAAAAATATCATCAGCAGTGGAAATTAAACTAAACTCAAAGTACACAGTCAGTAGCACTCAATTAGTCAATACACTTAAATTTTCCACAATGTTTTTGGTCGCGCGTTCTTATACAAGACACGAGTTTTAAATTTTAGCACGGCTGCGACGACACTCCGTTGTGACGAACAAAGCGGCACTGACTGACAGGCAAGGCAACTTCAGGCCAGGCGAGCGAGGCGACAGGAGGCGCGAGCGAATCGGCGAATGAAAAGAACGAGTGAAGAGCGGGACAGCGGATGAGCGAATCTGTCTGACGCCGGGTATAGATAGGGATGTCCTATGCACGAATTATCGAATACATTTTTCATCTCTCCTGTTCGGAAAGTTAAATTTTCATGGGTAGAGGCCGGTTGGGAAATTGTGTTCTCTCCTGTTCGGAAAGTTAAATTTTCATGGGTAGAGGCCGGTTGGGAAATTGTGTTTTCATCTCTAGGGTGGAAAGTAGTTTTTTTATTTTTTACGATTAGCCACGGAGTCGAAGATAATTCAGTTACGTCATTGACACTTTTTTCACGTTTTGGCATGGCCATCTAGATGCACGTCGTGACCAAGGAGCTTATATACAACACTGGAGGTTGTACACCGAACATCCGTTTGAAACAAGAAATTAGATCTTTATTACATTACGAAAATATTCCATCTCTTTCTTTAGTTAGGTAAAGAAAGAGATAGAAGGCATTCGTGAAAATGTGAAAGAAAAATATAAATAAGTAATAAAGGTCAAAACTTCTTCGATTGGCTATAAGTAAATTCAATTTATTATTATTCTCATTTTTTTGTAGTATTTTACTTTCCTCACAGTCGAAATGAAAAGTAGAGTGTCTAACTCGGGTGAAATTACCCATTTCCCCTCGAACTATTTGCGCTCTCATTTCGTTCGAGCGCCAGAAATATCTCGGGTTAAAAGGGTCACTTTCCACCCTTGGTTTTATCAATCTACTATTGATGTAATGTTACAGTAATTTTAAGTTTTTCTTTACCTTATAAATTATTGTATAAGCACAGCTACGTACGTTTTTTTTTGTGCTGTAGTTTAATAAAGTAATGTACTTACCAATGTGATTAAGTTGACAATTTTTAATTATGAATCTAAACAGTTATTGATTGAGTTACTGTTTGTATTGATTGATTCTATATCAATTTCTTTATCTATGTTGCTTGGAACTGTAATTTGATCACTTGATTACAATAATCATAATAAGGACGGAATATTTATTCACTGTACATTATACCAACATATTGAGTTATGTTATTGCAATTTTATAAGAACAAGAATAATTCCATAGCAAAATCAAAGTAAAGTGCACATTCAAAGAATGTTTATCGATGGAACAAGAAAATCGATAGTGGCTCTCGCCTATTTAAACGCATGCGTTCAATGTTGGAGGAAAGCTGCTGCGCTAAGAATCGTATTTATGTCACAGAAAATCAAACTTTATGTTAAGTGCACTAACCACACTTTGGTGCGACGCTTTTCATCCAATAAGGTAAGTTTTCAAGGACCAGCGCTACACAGGCTTGAGTTTTTTGCAGGCAGCCGGCCGGCGCTTGTTCTGCACCGTGCACACATTCTTTACTTTGCCATTGGTTTTTATTGCACTTTCTAACAAAAGTTTGTTTCATTGTATTTAATCTGTAGTAAATACACCGAAATTGAAACGTCATTTTGAAATAGTACTCCACCTAATCAACTGCTGACGAGGTAACGAGGCGACATGGTTCCGGACCTTAGCCTGCCTGAACGGACAAAAAAAGAAAAAAAAAGTTCTCTTCTCTGACTATTAACATCTATTGCTAGAGGTAACGCCACCAGAGTTGAGGCCATGCACACAACCACATCTCATGTAATGACAGCGGGATTTTGACGTTGTGTTGACGTTTAACGACAACACAACGTCAAAATCCCGCTGTCATTACATGAGATGTGGTTGTGTGCGTGGCCTCAACTCTGGTGGCGTTACCTATACTATTTTGTACCGGTGCGTTTTTAGTGTTCCGCAGTAATTATTATTCAATTGAATTGAAAGAGATTGTTTGTTTTTTCTTTTTAATTACACTACTAGCCTTTTCCGGTGTGTATTAAAATACCGAGATTTTACTAGAATCCCACGGGAATTAACATGATCTTCATTCCGGAAGACGCAGTGTAGGCAGGCCTCCAAAAAAATGGAGTGATAACTTGGTTAAGGTTGTGGGAACGCGTTGGATGCGGATGGCGCAGGAAGCCTATGTTGTTTTTCTTTCGGCTGAAATGATGATGGACGTCCTAAGACTCGGGGGAGCGATGATCTTCGCAAGGCGGCTGGCAAGAGCTGGATGAGTGTGGCCGAGGATCGTGCTCAGTGGCGTGCCATGGGAGAGGCCGATGTCCAGCAGTGGACGAACATAGGCTGATGATGATAATGATGATAATCTTCTTTGAAATTGTATGAAGAACTTCCGTGCAAAATTCCGCTAAACTTCGCGGTTCATGCAAATGGATATTACATGCGTGCATTATCCCAATCTCGTGGGAATATCGGAATAAAAAGTAGCCTATGTGTTAATGGTTCAATTCAACTATCTACGTATCCAGGCGGGGGGAGCGTCTTCATCCTTATCTGGTTAGCATTCCATTGGCTCGCACGAAGCGGTTCGCTTCATCTTTCCTAATACGAACTGCTTAGGTATTTAATTTGCTCCCGTCGTCTGTATTTCCAGATAAATACAACCTAGGGCTTTTCAAGGCTAGAGTGAATAGGCTGTTACTGAACCAATGAGGTGCACTTTTGGCCTCGTCAACACTTTTCATCAGGAGATAGTGGTCAATCATAGGTCAGTTATACGTAAAAAAAAACATTGAAATAGATACAGCAGTAAGCAAGCACAGGTAACAAACATACATAGTCATAAACTGATGTTAATATTATGTACAGGTCGATTCACAAGAGCTAGCTGGGACGAATTGATTGAATACAGTTCACACAAATATGAAAATGTCATGCATCAGTCATTTTCCTACAAAAATTTCAAAGTGACATTACTTTCGTTCAATCCATTCATGCTTGTGAATCGACCTGTATAACGTATTAGGTACAGTGGGTAACTTATAAGTTAGAAGCGGATTTTTTCACACAAAACTATATTTTCATCACTAGATATGGACATATTTTTTTACACTCAGAATACAATACTTTTAGTTTAATCTAGTCACTTCTATCCGCCAGGTCTGTTTGGTTGGTCATCTACCGGTTTCCTTTTCGGTATCTTCTTTTCCGTTGTAGCCTCTTCAGTAGTAGGTTCTGCAGGTGGTTCAGTTGGTGCCGGTTCTGTAGGGGCCGGTTCTGTAGGGGCCGGTTCTGTAGGAGCTGGTTCTGTAGGAGCTGGTTCGGGAGCTTCTGTAGCAGCGGCTTCAGTAACCGGTGGTTCTGTAGGTGGTGGGTCTGTAGCAGGGACTTCTGTAGCAGGGGGTTTTGTGGCAGGAGCCTCTGTAGGTTCAGGTTTAGGAGGTGAAGGTGGAGGTGGTTCGGTGTGTTTCAGCGGTACAAGCGATTTCGTGGTTAGTTTCCTCGCTTCAGTTGGTCTAGAAGTGGGTTCTAATATAATTTTAACGATGCTAAGTGGGACCCAGTGTCCTGGCATGTTAGCTTCGACTGGATTGGCGATGAAAAGAAGAGGATCGGATTTCGGGTTGGGGTATTTTACGTCTGTTGCTGAGACAATAGCCACAGTCATTGTGATGGTTATAGTTGACCACACTGTAAAATATGGAAACATTCATGAGTTTTTAGTCAAATTAAAAACTTAACTTCTTAGAAACGGCGCCTACGAACAGTAAAACGTAGGTTGAAAATGAATTTCAGTATCATCTTTGTTTCTGATAGAGTTATAACTAAATCGGTGATTGCGTTTGTTTACCAATAGGATGCTAATCCAATAATCAACAAGGATAAGCTTTATTTAATAATAAATCTTTTTCCATTGATTCTTCAGTCTATCCTTTCTATTTTTCAGTTTCTTTGTTTGCTTTCAAAGATACAAGTATCATGCAAAATTGTATACAATAAAATAAACTTCGCCTAAATCATCCATAACATTCAAAATTAAATTCAGAATAACATTTCACAAAATACTGATAAATATTCTAAGTTACTATTCTATAAAGATAATGTAATTAGTTTTAACAACAACATTGAGAGATTTAACACAAATATAGATAAAATACACTAAAAATAGTGAATAGATAAAGTAACAATGAAGTAAAGCTATTTTATAACTATACAATAATATTTAATTACATGCCAAAAGCAATAAATGTTCATAATAATTTACCAAAGTACTCATCGAGACTGTAAAAGGGTCTCCTAGCCAAACAACTTAAAACTTTTTGAGAATACTCTCAGGTCTTCAGACTCTTTAATATCATCTGGTAGATGGTTAAATACTTTAATTGCTATAATAATATAACTCATGTTTTTTGGAAGAAATAATTCGACCGTGGTAGCGTAAGATAGTGGTTTCCTCTTAACGAATAACTTTGAGTTTGACACCAATTTGAATGAGCTTTTATTTTTATTCCATGAAACTAAGAGTGTTTGCAAGGGTTTTAACTATATTAGTTAAAGCTGTTTCAGTATTATCCAATAATATTAAACTACTTATATAAATATTACTATATTTATTACAACAATTCATATTAATATGCATACTTACTCTCTCTTCGCTAAATTACCAAATTACATAAAAAAATAAAATTTAAATTTTAATCTGTTTATTGCAAATTAATTACAAAAAAAAAAAAAATATATTCTTAAACTTAGTTACAATCTTTAAATATTTAAGATTATTAACTAAAGAATGCGAACGGGACACCCCTACGTTTGTAAATGAACGAGGAGTAAAACGAGTTTGTAAATCAGCTACCGACCGACATTAATTAACAATTTTACAATGTCCAATTTAAAACTCTTCAGAAACGAGCGCATTAGAAATTAATCAAATAGTAATTAAAAACTAAATGGCAATGTTCTTGGTTTTAATTGAATTGCAGTCATTTTACGCCTTTTGCTAATAACGAATAATTACTGCATGAGGCTGAAAAATAATTCATTCGGGATTTGCAATGTCGCGGAAGAGTAAGTACGCAAAAGCAAAACTATTGAACTGAAACTATCATTTACTATTACGACTTTCTTTTTCTTTCTGGCGTGTTTGATAACTACGTAACTAACAGACTAGGATCTGCTTGGATATAAAACTTCGCTTTACTTTATTAGTTAGCTTTGAAATATTTATTATACATAATCAAACAAGTTCTGACTGATAGACCTAAAACAAAATCAGAAATTTTATCTGACCATGAGCACCATGGCTTAGCTAATTCTACCTTCTGGGTCCTTGTTATATAATTATTCCTTTTCTTGATATTTATTGCGGGGAATACTAAACGAATCAAGCTTACGATGACCAATAAATGTAGAAATAACAAGGTAACTAACAAACGCATACTTTTGCAGTGTTACAAAGCGTAGTTTTCGCCCTAACGATGGCGATAGCGAGCACCGTTAAGTATCCAGATCCTAAAAAAGACCCTCTGCTCTTTATCGCAAACCCAGTGGAAGCTGTAATGCCAGGCCATTGGATGCCCTTGAGCATTGTCAAAGCAATGCTGCAAGGATCTCCTTCTACGAAGCAGCAGTTAAAATTTACTGTGATGAGAACCACGAAAGCGCTTCCAACAACTACCATGACTCCTGCCCCTCCTCCACCACCTCCACCTCCACCGCCGCCTCCACCTCCACCTCCGCCAGCAACTCTGGGAGCGACTCCAACCACCACTCCTGCTCCAACAACTCCAGCCTCTGATCCACCGCCACCAAAACCTGAACCAACTACACCAGCCGCTCCCCCGCCACCGCCTCCGCCGCCTCCACCACCCCCACCACCTCCACCACCTCCACCTCCACCGCCACCACCGCCTTCACCACCTCCACCGCCACCACCGCCTTCACCACCTCCGTCACCTCCACCGCCTCCGCCGCCTCCGCCACCTCCACCTCCTACGGAAGCGCCAACTGATCCACCAACAACAATTACAGAAGCTCCAACAACAACAACAACTACTGAGCCGACACCTACAACGAAAAAACACCCAAAAAGAGGAACTAAGAAGAAAACAGACGATCACATTGACCGACCAGGTGCAAGAATCCGGGACTAAATTTGTTTTTCCTTTTGCTTTATGGGTAATGTTAAGACTAGTCTATAACGATTAATGAAGTAACTACACTGTATCAAGCGGTAGAAGACAAGTAATATAAGACAAATAAAGAGAAGGACAGCAACTTAAGATATTGTCAATATTAATACTATCTTTTTACCACATCCACAATTTGCAAATTTGATTTAGGTAGTGACTATCAAAACTTTCGATGCTAATCGACATTCTTACAAGAACTATCGATTACGAGACTATCGTTATTTCTACATCACTATTTGCCCGCTGTCAAAGTCCTACCAATCGAACAACTTGCAACGCTTGTATGTACGTTGTAATTTCAAAAATTGCAAACCATTTTCGACCATTGCGCTGAAAATTTCCTTACTTATGTAAGTTTGATGACAATAGGTCCAAAAATCTGGTAGTGAAATTTTGAGTGTCCAGCCAGGATTGTCTCCACAGTCCGTAAAACGGAACTTCTTCAACCATTCATGGCATCGATTTCAAACTTGGTGCGGATATGGGATGGACTTTATTTTAATATTGCAAGTACAGTCAACAAATAGTGCAGAAGAAAAACTAAGCGAGTGTCACAGAGTAAGAATAGCAGAGAAGATCATAGGTACAAATTGTTACGATATCGCCGACTCTAAATGGGTTACATTAATTAGGTACTAAGTATTTTATAAGTCTGTCCGCATCCCACGATGGCACTCCTCGCTCTAAATAGATATAAGCTAATTAAATTGTCACTAGAATAAATTGATCTTAGTTTTATTCTGCGCGTTATTAATTAAATAAACCCTTAACAATATCCGTAGCGAATACTAGGTATTGGATATAATCTGCGTAAATTTCAACTGTAAGTATAGCTATCACGGTTCATGAGATACAGTCTGGTGAAAAACTGACAGACGGCCGGACGGACGGACAGCGAAGTGTCAGTAATATAGGGTCCTGTTTTCACCCTTTGGGTACGGAACCCTAAAAAGCTCACAGTCACTCAGAAGGTGATGGAGAGGCCTATGCTCAGAGTTTCTCTGCGATATCACATTAGAAATGATGAAATGTTTTGTAGTGGTAGAGCCATGTTGTAGCTAACCGCTGCATCACGAAAGGGCCGGCTCATCCAGGGCCGTACCACGCTCTCACAGAACACCGGCGTGAAGCAGCAGTAATCCTGCTTGCGTTTCGTACGGTCAGTGAGAGTGCCGGGGGCCCAATACCTCACCCCTTCCCTCTCCCCCTTCCCCTATTTCCTCTCCTTTAGGGCCGACAACGCACTGGCATCGTGTAAAGCGCTGCGGGTGTCTATGGACAGTGGTGTTCATTTAACATCAGGTGACCCACTAGTTCGTTTGTCTGGCCTATCTAACATAAAAAAAAAAGAACTAAAGTCACCGACATAGCTCGAAGAATCAAGCCTGTTCAGCAGTGGACGTCTTTCGGGTGAAATGATGATAATGATGATGAATAACCCAGTAGCGAAGCGTGCCTTGGCGGGGCTCCGTATAAAAATTTGTTTGGGGGCCCCTTATGACGGGTAAAGATTTCTCACAAAAGAAAAAAAATGTTTGCATAAAATTAAAAGAAATATTTATTCATCATAATTATCTATCAGACACTTTTGCTTTTTTTTTACTTTTGTCATTTCTGAAATAAATAAAAAATTTGGGAAGTTTTTAAGGATTCATTTTTGCTTAAGCACGTCGGGGGCCCCCGTCGCCCGGGGGCCCCGTATAATTGATACGGCATATACGGCGGTAGCTACGCCCCTGGAATAACCAGTAGGTATAATACATCCGCAAAAATAAAAAGCCCACATCACATAGCAAATATTATATTAACAGTGCAAATCGTTGGAGTGATATAAAAATAACAATAATAAGATTCAGTCTTTAAATGGGTCATCTTTGGACCTCTTCGTCTTCAAAATCGTAGTCGCTGAGCGCTTCGTCGTAGGAAGGCGGCAGGATGCATTCTAGGTCGATGTAGAGTTGTTTTTGGTCGTTTAGTTTGTCGACTATTTCGGCGAACGTTGGCCGGTCTGCTGGCAGTTCTGCCCAGCACTCGACCATCAGTTGGTAGAGGCGGTTGGAGGCTCGTGCTGGCTTCGGGAGGCGGCTGCCTGCTGCCAGGAATGGTGGGACTTGGTGGTTGCTCAGCTCTGCGTAAGGGAAACCACCTGGAAGGAGACGATTGAGAAATTAAATTAGATGTCTGATTTCTGTTATTTGAGATTTAATTTTGATTTCTAATAAATATATAAAATAACAAAGATTTTTGTTATAATTTGTTTTAAATTATCAAAAATATTAACTCTATTTTTAAATAGTGGCACCGTACTGAGACACTGGTACCTATGGTGGTGACTGACCTAAGGTGGCGATCTCCCACGGCAGTAGTACAGCGAACGCCCACACATCGCTAGCACTGCGCAGTACTGTGAGTGCTGGATAGTCTAAGGCGCGAGCTTGCGCAGTAGCACTGTAAGGCGGAGACACTAGCATTTTGTGTTGGTTACTGACCTAAGGTGGCGATCTCCCACAGTAGTACAGCGAACGCCTACACATCGCTAGCACTGCAGTACTGTGAGTGCAGGATAGTTTAGGTCGCGAGCTAGCGCAGTAGCACCTTAAGGCGGAGACACTAGCATTTTGTGTTGGTTATTGACCTAAGGTGGTGATTTCCCACAGCAGCACAGCGAACGCCCACACATCGCTAGCACTGCCTTACTAAGAGCGTAGGATACCCAAACGGCCGAGGCAAAGCAGTGGCACTGTTAACCTGAGACACCAGTATCTGTGGTGGTTACTGACCTAAGGTGGCGATCTCCCATAGCAGCACAGCGAACGCCCACACATCACTAGCACTTAATACTGAGCGCAGGGTAGCCAACCAAGCCAAGGTGGCGATACCCACAGCTGTACTGCGAGTGAGCCTAAGACATTACTACTCGTAGACACGGTAGACAGGTATCTGTGGTGGTTACTGACCTAAGGTGGCGATCTCCCATAGCAGCACAGCGAACGCCCACACGTCGCTAGCACTGCAGTACTGTGAGTGCAGGATAGCTTCAGGCGCGAGCCAGCGCAGCGGCACTGGTCTCGCACGTGTGTGCACGTATACGCCAGAGCGAGACAGACCGAAGTCTGCAACTTTGAGGGTGCCCGCACCGTCTACTAGGATGTTTCGGGCTGCTAAGTCTCTGAAATTGAGATAGAAGAAAATGTTAACTGGGTCATAAATTTACCAAATTTGCGCAGGTAAACTTGTCCTAGCCTAATTTGTTTCCGTTCACACTAGGGATGCCCGATCTAAATCGATCTTCTGAAAGATCGATCTTTAGCAATACGATCTAGGGTAAGCGTACCAGTGAATGAACAGTACCCAGTGAATGAACAAAACGATATTTTTTTGAAATAATAAGAATTTGGTACGTTTCTACCACGCCTCGTATTTTTTTTTCGACTTGCACCTTTACTTGTCAGGTTCTGGTAAATTTGCTTCGACTCCTAAGCAACAGTTTTGAAATGGCGACGATGTAAAGTGGACGTACGTATGTTGTACATTTTTTCTATGGAACAGTATTAAGGAAGAACGAAAGCTACTATACTTCTGATGTGTTACTGCATTTGTCCCCGCCATCTATCATTCATTGGGTATGGTTTTTTTAAGCTTTAAAGACCTGTTAGTGCTATTCATACATAGTTTAATGTAATTTATTTACAAACAATACCTTTTAATCCAGTGTTTTTTTACTAGAACCCAAAATCGCCTAAATCCAGTGAATGAACGGGGGTGTTCATTCACTGGGACTGCAGGATTTTCTATTTGTGCAATATCTTTCCTTCTAGTCGTCATATTAAGATTTCGTTTTCAGTGACATTGATCCAAATACATTATCTTCCGAAAGGCCAGTATTGGAACAAACGTAAAATATAGTTTCATTAACTGGTTCAAGTTTTCCAGTGAATGAACTATGTCACTTATAGCTAGTTCATTTACTGGTTTCCAAGATCTAGTGAATGAACAATACTCTTATTTTTGTATTTTAATTGTTTTAGAACATGGAATCGACCAAATAAGTATATTGAATTTATTTGTGTTAACATAACTTCGCTTTTGTATATTTATAGTATAACAAAACATCATATTCAAAGTTGTTCATTCACTGGTTTCATTTGTTCATTCACTAGAATTTTGCGTTCATTCACTGGTGATTTTCCATTTTTTCACTTAAATAGTGATATATCTTCAAACTGTGCAATAATACTGTTGAATAATGATGATGTTAGCCAACTAGAGTAGTTGGTTGTGCTATACAAAAAGTAATATTTTAAATAAACTGTGCCCAACTGCCTAAAATTAATTTTCAAAGTCGAAAATTTCCTTAAGTGTTCATTCACTGGTACACTTACCCTACGATTTTTTGATACGATTCACTTCGACGCGATCTTCCACTCCACAAGATCGAATCGCATGCCTATTAGATAGCATAGCACATAGCGATAAATAATTTGTTCACAGACGGTGTCGCGGGAAACTGCTAGTTTTAACTTAAAATTAGTATAGAGGGCGTTGTCCAAGGACGTTGAGGTAGGTATCTTAGTTTTCAAAATAATGCGTCAACTTCGTCTGCAATCAATAGAAGGCGCTGTTCGAACGAATGTTGTGCTTTAAAACCGGCCTAGTACGAGTCGGGCTCGCGCACTGAGGGTTCCGTACAAATTTTTAGGTAAACAGCTGTAACTCTAATAATCTAGTGTTAGCATAGCCCTGCTTCCAAGTAAAATGTACGCAATGTGAGATCATTTCAGAATGGCTCCATTTCCTTTACCTATGTACATAACATGATAAGTTTAAAACAATCTAATTTAAACTCTAATACATAAATCGATATAATTTAGGTAGAGTCGATAAGTGAGAAGTGGCTATGACAGGTCAAAAGTGCCACCAAAATTTCGAGCTCTACTAATAAGACATTACTTAATACGAGATAATATAATAGACATGATCACCTTTAATAAACTCGCGATGTTTCGACGCAGTTCCATGCATTAATATCACCCTGAATAATTTAAAAAACGAAATATCGGGAACTCATTCATTAAAGATAATCACGGTTTTCATCCCGTGATTACTAAACAAAATGGGTTTTATCTTTTATCCTATTCTTAAATCTTATTTGAGCGTGTTGGTAGATCGGATACTCATCTAAATACTTGTAAAACTTTAATCATCCATACTTACCACAAACATAAATAGAATATTAATGTAACTTTTGATATTGCAAGACCGCCAAGCAATTATGAGCCTGATTCCTCGCATAGTAGAGTTAATATCGAAATTATAAGCTAGAGAAATCGAACATCGAGGCGGCGCCTGCCAACCGTCGCTTAGCAACAAGTTTCATTACAAATACGGTGCTGTATTTTTTTCTGTAGGAGTCGTACGAAAGCCGTAGACAGCCTTGAGTTTTGGTGAAAATGTAATGGGATTTTGGGGTTCTTCCATATTAAGATCATACCTACTAACTGTTGATTAATGATAAGTAACCAATTTAGTACTCCGGTTCCAGAGAGAAACGAACTAAGATCAAGTAAACTAAGTAAAGAAAATAAATAAATATTAGGGGACAATCTTACACAAATCGACCTAGTCCCAAACTAAGCAAAGCTTGTAGGTACTATGGGTACTAGACGACGATAAACATTCTTATATAGATAAATAAATACTTAAATACATAGAAAACATCCATAACTCAGGAACAAATATTCGTGCTCATCACACAAATGCCCTTACCGGGATTCGAAGGACCTCTTGCTTCGTAGGCAGGGTCACTACCAACTAGGCTAAAGTGGTCGTTAGTAAAAAAAACAATTCCAACGCACATTCTATGTTATAAAATGTATGAGGTACGAGTGGATTATATATCGACCTTAGTTCACACTCATACTAATTACAATGAACTGCACACACAAATTAGCACTGTATGTCCTCGTAATACAGTGCTAATTTGCATGTGCAATTTTCTTGTAATTAGTATGAGTCTAAGGTATCGATATAGTCTACTAGCTGTTCCCCCGCGACTCAATTCGCGAAGAATAATGGTATAAAAAGTTTTGAAACTAATGATGCATATTTTGGCAGGTGGTTGAATTAATGAGACTCCACACACCTGTACCTAACATTTTTTTAAGGAACTTTAAATTGTGGTTTACAACTGTTTCCACACTTAGTCAAAAATAAAAAAAACCTCCACTGTGGTGTGCAGTCAAACTAATTCAACCATCTGCTAAAATATTCCAACTAAATTCAAAACGCCTTGTATTTTCTTTATTTTTCAAACAAGAAAATAATTTTTAAGTGCCTCTAAAAGCCCCATTATCTACCATTTCCCCCTAAATCTTGAGGAAAACCCCCGAAATTGGCAACCCAGTTGGATAACGGAGCACATGCGTAACACAATCACCGTTGTCATGGTAACGCGTCAAGCGAGCTTGTGGAGACGGCCGGGCGGCATGGGCGGATGGGCGTATTCTGGATGACTACGAAGTCACTTTTAACTTAGGTGTGTTATAGGGGAGAAACGTTCAGCTACAGAGATGTAGTGCAGAATGATTTTCCTTCGTACTTTATCGAAAAATTTATTGATTGTGACACTCAGCTCAACATGTTTTTATAAGCTGCAATTTCTGATGTATCTAGTGTTAAAAATTGTTAGTAAACCTTAAATAAATAAATAAAATAAATAAATAAAATAAAAAGTTTGTGTTTATCGTGCTCTCTCAATTAGCTTCAGTAGGATCTTACAGCCGTGTATAAGGCTGCGTATCCACCGGAGCTGTGCGAGGATGCGTTGCGAGGGATGTGTTTGTCATGAACCAATAGAAACACTTCATTTAAAAGGTCCTAAGTGAATGAAGTGTTTCTATTGGTTCATGACAAACACATCGCACGCAACCTTTGATCAATTATAACTGTACCTCTACCATGAGTTACACTAGTTCACAGTGACCGTACTCGCTAGCGACGGCGTAAATGATTTGTATGGAAAATCGTGTACAGCGCCTCTAGCGGACACTTACGGAAGTACAATTCTCCATACAAATCATTTACGCCGTCGCTAGCGAGTACGGTCACTGTAAACTAGTGTAACTCATGGTAAAGGTACCTAAGATACACATTGCCGAACAAAATCCCCTTCAAAGAATGTCCGAACTTTTTTATTTGTTTGCGTAACAAATAAAATCATCACCTACACAGAAATTTGAACCTAGACTTTACTTCATTACAGTCGAATTTCGGTAGCGGCAAAACTCCACTTGACAGCTAAACTTGACAATTTCACGCAACGTTATGTACACCTATGTTCCACAAATAAACGTATTCTATTCTATTCTAACGTTCTGTATGCTTAGTATAAGTTTTACTTCACCAAAATACTTCTCGATCGCGTTTACGTAAAAATTTCAATTCTATGGAAACATTGACGCGCGGCCACGGTGGCGCTGTCCATGTTTCCCTAGTAATTGATTTTTTTACGAAAACGCGATCGAGAAGTATTTCGTGAAGTAAAAACTTATACTAAGCATACTGAGAAAAAAGAAGGCCACTTTTATCAAAGTGACGCTCATTTGGCTCGGACATTTTCGGGCGCGCGACTGTGGATCTACAGTTATAATTGATCAAAGCACGCAACGCATCCTCGCACATCTCTGGTGGAAACGCAGCCTTGGCGATCTTACATTTTTCACTTTGACATTTGACAGTAAACAATAAAGTTCCATATTAATGGATATGAAAACGTCACTCACTTGGCTTGGGCCGTGTAGTCTCCACGCGGGCCGACACAGGGGGGTTACTACGAAATTCGAAGTTCGAAGTTCGGATCGTGCGGTCCCTCTCACTCTCGTAATAAATACCATTAGCGTGAGCGGAACGGCATGAAACGAAGTTCGAATTTCGCGCTTCGTAGTATAGGGCCAGATTGGCAACTTCACACACACCATTGAGTTTCTTCGCCAGTGTATGCAGTATGCTTAGTATAAGTTTTACTTCACCACTATACTTCTTGATCGCGTTTACGTAAAAAAAATCAATTACTATGGAAACATGGACAGCGACTCCGCGCGCGCGCGTCCATGTTTCCAGTATGCTTAGTATAAGTTTTACTTCACCAAAATACTTCTCGATCGCGTTTACGTAAAAATTTCAATTCTATGGAAACATGGACGCGCGCGCGCGGAGGCGCTGTCCATGTTTCCATGGAATTGAAATTTTTACGTAAACGCGATCGAGAAGTATTTTGGTGAAGTAAAACTTATACTAAGCGTAATGGACAGCGCCCCCGCGCGCGCCCGTCCTGAGTGCTTAGTATAAGTTTTTACTTTACCAAATACTTCTCGATCGCGTTTACGTAAAAAAATCAATTCTATGGAAACATGTGACAGCGCCTACGCGCTCGCGCGTCCATGTTTCCATAGAATTGATTTTTTTACGTAAACGCGATCGAGAAGTATTTGGTGAAGTAAAAACTTATACTTAGCACTCAGAGTGCTTAGTATACGTTATACCTCACCAAAATACTTCTCGATCGCGTTTACGTAAAAAATTCAATTCTATGGAAACATGGACGCGCGGCTGCGGAGGCGCTGTCCATGTTTCCCTAGTATTTGATTTTTTTACGTAAACGCGATCGAGAAGTATTTTGGTGAAGTAAAAGTTATACTAAGCGTACATGTTTCCATGGAATTGAAATTTTTACGTAAACGCGATCGAGAAGTATTTGATGAAGTAAAACTCATCTCTCTCTGCGCATCGCTTGCGCATTAGGGTGCCTTTCCACCAGAGATGTGCTATGGATGTGTCTGATATCCACCAATCATGTTCATTGGTCCACATAGCATAGCACTGGTGGAACCGGGTTCAACTAAGCTATGATTTTTATATGGAAAGATGCGTGCCCTGGATGCGTGCTATGGATGCGTGCTATGGATGCGTGCTATGGATGTGTGCTATGGATGGTCGCGAGTCGTGTAGTAATGTCCCCCCTACCGCGCTGCCGCTCCGCGCGCCCCTGTCGATACATCGCGTAGCTCGAGTTGCGCATAGGGTTGCCAGATGAATTTTCCTGACATGTCCGGAATTTTAGCCCTCTGTCAGGGAAACAGGAAAAATTGGAAATTGTCAGGAATTTTTAAGTAAAAAGACAAAAATCAAGCTTATCCTTATCCGCGAGTTCTCAAAATTCGATGTTTCTGCTGCCTTCGGGTGGGACCTACCATAAATCTAACATTGACACAAAATGTCAGGAAATTTATTGAAAAGTCAGGGATTTTGCCAGGAAAACTCGTTTTTGGATCTGGTAACCCTAGTTGCGCATCTTCTTCGCACAGCTGCCTCGCGGCTGCTCATCTACATAGCGCATCTTCCTCGCACAGCTACATAGCTTAGCATTGGTGGAAACGGTCACACAGTTTCGTAGCGTAGCTTTCACATGTTCGCAGCATAGCTGCATAGCACATCCCTGGTGAAAAGGCACCCTTATGGCAGTGAAGCCGTCCGTCCGCGCCTCCGCAAACATTACGTAAGTAAAACGACAACGTGAACGCTTTTGAAACGTTTGCCGTATCAGGCTTACACTTGAGTTTCAGAATACGGCCGCGTAGGCTTTTCAGCGTATATTTATATCCTGAGCTACCCGGGGAAGCCTGTTGTCGGGGCCTTCCCAGAATCACCCGCCGCTTTCCCCGTACGGGACCTTGACCTTTCGTACCCTAGCTCAGAAATGAACCCTAGCGAGTAATTCCTACAAATATTATAAAAAGGCCTCCTCTTTTATTAATTTATTTCTATATAGGTAAATGGTTCATATAGTATATTTGTGTATCGTTCCGTGAGTCACAGACGGTTCTGACAGAAAATCAGCGCTGCAGGCGTCTAACGCCTCAGCATAATGCTGAGTCAGCGACCGTTTCACTTTTGCGGAGACACACATGCAGAGCTGTGTATGTACATGGTTATTACTCCATTGTTTGTTATCTTTGTTTTTTTTTGTGTTAAATTGTGTGTACTTTCTTGTATGTGTGTGTCTTGTAAAAGTGAATAAATGTCTTCTTTCTTTCTTTCTTTCCTCTCAGAATGAGAGGGCTTGGGCGGTAGTTCCCACGCGGGCCCGGTGCGGATTGGGAACTTCACACACACCATTGAATTTCTTCGCATGTGTATGCAGGTTTCCTTACCATGTTTTCCTTAACCGTAAAGCTCATGGTAAATTTTAAATGTAATTTCGCACATAAATTCCGAAAAACTTAAGAGGTGCGAGCCGGGATTTGAACCCACGGCCGTCTGCTTGAGAGGTCAAACCACAAGGCCACCACGGCTTTTTGCCCCTTTCGGCCCTCTCATTTTCAAAGGAGACCTAAGCTATACCCTGCAGTGGGACGTATAGTATAGGCTGGGATGATGATGATGATGATTATAAACAGGGCCAGAATAACAATATTGCCCCCCCCCCAAGCAATGCAATTTTCGGTGTCCCCCTTCAGTCAAATATCAACCGCACTTTTCAAAAATGGCAAGAATACCTCCTAAACGGCTTGACTGATTTTTATGAAATTTTTTGTCCATATTTGATAGATCTGAGAAGCTCGTAGGCTATTTTTATATCCCTATTCTTCGCGGACGGAGTCGCGGACAGCAGCTAGTAATATTATACATAGTAGGATATTACGATAACATTTCTCTGTTCAGCTTCCTGTCATGGTCTATTCGGGTGAAATAGGGTTGAAAGTTGTCAAAGGTAGTTGTCCGACAAGGGTTTGGCATCCGAACTATAATTATCGTCTTGTCTTGTTACTCGACGTTGTAGAGATGTGGGATAATGTAAACTGGTTTTTAAACAAAACAATTGAATTCAAGGTTAAATTATCTGAAAACAATTAATTTTCGGTTCAACTTTAAATATGATATATATCGTTTACTAGAGTTTTCTAACTGAATATTGGCAAAATACAATAGACATTGGGAAAATTGTCATCATCATCATCATTTCAGCTGAAAGACGTCTTTGCTGAACATAGGCCTCCCCCAAGGCTCGCCAAACAGATAGACAGAGAACAGACTTTAAACATTGAAGACATCTTATTGATCGGTTAAAAATATAATGTTACAATTTAACAAATTTCACTCAGTAAAAAAAACAATACGAAAGCAAGTAAATCATGGACAAGGATTGAAAAGGAACCATTATGATTTCGACTACTTTCCACCATTAGGTACAATAGGGTAGTGTCCTGGGTAAAAAAAACACTATTACAATTAGTCCGACATTTAAATTATCAAAAAATATTGAACACATTTTTTTTCTTTTGTCAATTGAACAAAAAACGACAAAGATAAAGCGCGACAAAGTTCGGGAGTGGGGGCTCGTGACGTCACGGTTCGCTAAAAAGTGTAGCGAATCGTGACGTCACGCGGAACTTCAACATACAATATCTCCGTCATTTTTTGTTCAATTGACAAAAGAAAAAATACGTGTCCAATATTTTTTGATAATTTAAATGACGAACTAATTAGATTTTTTTAGGAAACTAGCCTATTTTTGTAGTTTTGTCATGTCTGTCTGTCTGCAAAGAATTTAATTGCCTATCGCTATCCTGCGGGAGCTATGCAATTTTCCGGGATAAAACTATCCTATGTCCTTCCTAGGGTCCCAAACTATCTCTATACCAAATTTCATACATACAATTACATACAGACAGACACACTTTCGCAGTTATAATATTAGTACCTATATAATTTATATGTATCTATGAACATCCAGTTTTAGCAGACCCCCTGCTCCTAAGCAAAATGTGCGCAGTGTGGGATCATTGTAGATTTGGTTTTTGATATAGACAGACAGACAAAAAAAATTATGCTTTTCGCAATTTTTCCTTTATCTGTGCTATAAGACCTTGATTCGTACCACCTTGACCTTCCTTCGTTCACGGGAAGTACCTACCCTGTAGGTTTTGATTCCCTTGCGAGTGTCGAAAAATTGCGGCATAAATGGCTGTATCTTTTGATTGCGTTGGCTTAGAAGTTTGATTTTTTCACAGCTCCAAGGTACAGTAGACCTGAGTGATATAAATTTCAGCTTGATACCTCCTCGCGTTCCTGAGAAAAAGGGTCTTGACAGACGGACGGACGGACAACAAAGTGATCCTATAAGGGTTCCGCTTTTTCCTTTCGAGGCGCTGAACCCTAAAAATTGTACCTATTTTAACAAAAACTCATCATCTGTACCCCAGTTTTCTGCGTACCTGTGCGTGATTCCCCGCTCTTCCAAATGCTGCATGCCCAGGGAGACTTGCAGCGCATAATCTCGCATGATGCTGCTGTCCAACTGCAGCGCTGGTTCGGCTACGTAGTGCCGCTGCCTCTGCTCCCCGAACGAGCAGGCTTTCTGCTCCACTGGCGGATCGGAGTCGCTCAGGTTTGTGTATTCCGCTAAAACATAAAATCACGGGATTCATACCGATGGGGACGTTGACACCACCAATCAACTGACGTACTTTTTATGAGTTATCAAAACACAATTTTTCCATAGAGTTTGAATGACGTCACTTGTTCGCCAACCCAATCAACTAACCATTTTCATTTAAGGCAACAAAAAATCTAATTTTGCAGTTAATCGAAAATTAATCTGGTTATCAGCGCAAAAATAAAGCTTTTTTTTTGTACTGGAGTCGTGTCTTCGAATTATTTTTTAATGGCGTCACCATCCCTATTGGACGTAGTTCTACAAACCGGAACCCAAGGCCAGATTTAGAGGTCTGGAGGCCTCGGGGCATAAAAGGGGTGGAGCCCCCTTGGCCACAAAACATTTTTCAAATAAAATGACCATTATTTTTTCAGTCGAGATTTCATAAAACAGTTTTTTGAAGTCTCTATTGTGGGGGGCCCTCTATTGTGGAGGCCCCGGGGCCGTGGCCCCGGATGCCCTCCCCTAAATCCGGACCCACCGGAACCAATCCGCACAAGGATAGTATTGAGAAAAACCTACTTAGATAGATACCGACTTGGGATCGAACCCGGGATCTCAAGCTTAGTCAGGAGCTCTAACCACTTGGCTATCCAGTCGTATTCTATAATTATAGAATATATAATATAATATTATTATTTCCCAGCAATAGGCTAGACGACTAAAAAAACTGTTTAGTCCGTCAGTTAGATTATTAAAAAATATTGTACACGTATTTTTTCTTTTGTTTGACAAACAAAAAATGAGGAGGATACAGTGCTTAGAAGTTTCGAGTGACGTCACTATATGGTACAATTTTTACCTAAGGGTGACGTCACAAGCCCCCACTCCGGAAGTTTGATGATCTATATCTTTGTCGTTTTTTAATAATTTGATAAACCAAAAAATACGTGTCCCATATTTTCCCATAATCTAACTGACGGACTAATTAGAATGACAAATTTTTAACCCAGTCGTCATCCCTATTGCTGGGAAATCATTAAACGACGTGCATCGGCCCAAACGCTGCTATTCCCTCGAACGGATTCAGAAAGTAACCGCAACTCCTCTAATTAACTATTAAATGCGGCAACGCAACCGTTACTAAACTCATCCTCGTTAATAACAATTACTATCTTCTTTTTCTTTTCTTTTTTTTAGCCTGTGTTTTTTCTGTATAGTTGTTTTTTTTTATATTGATACTTTTATATTTATACTTATTATAAGTACTAACATAGGATTAAGGGATGTGACTAATTTAATTAAATTGTATTTTCTTTTGACATAATTAATTTATATTGAGACTAATTAAATTATGCGCACTTTTGAAAAATTAATAACTAAATCTTCATTACTATCTAGTAACGTCTACTACTAACTTAAGACGTAAATCTAAGTAATTATGCGGGGAATACTTAACAAACTTAGAAACTTAGAACTTCCGGAGAAGGTATTGGAAAAGTTAAAAGTTTATAGTACCTATTATAATTCTGTGTTATAAGACACGCCTGAATAATACACAACGGCAATCAGATATGTACACCTTATTGCTTTGCTATGAACTATATGGTAGGCGCTTGATGATTTTAAACTTTCTGATCGATGCATTTATTTTTACTGAGTACTTTATCTGTGAAGTATTCTTATAATCCGATCTATTGGGTGTTTGGCCAGTAGTGCTAGCTGACCAATCATACCTTTAGGTGACTCAATTACTCGTTCACCACTCTATTTCACAAAAAATAGTAATTTAATAAGCTATGCTCATTTTAATGCAACTATCTCTCCACCTAACAACGCTGTAGCGGTATTCTCCTCGCGCGGCTTTGAGTAGGACACCCCGATATGTGTGCTCGAGCAGAGCGATGAGCATTAAGTTATTAGACTCATATTCCCTTGGTGACAACTGCTGCTCCACCTTCACATCGCTGTCGTGTCGTTTGCCTCGCACGCCATTAAGCAACATGAGCAGATCGCCCCGAGATGCAAACTCGAACTGAGCAATGGTAATTTAGACCCACATTCCCCAACAGACAACTGCCGTTCCACCTTCACATCGCTGTCTCGCTGTTACAAATACAAATACAAATACAAATAACTTGTCTCGCGCGGCTTTAAGCAACGTGAGCAGACCATCCCGAGATGCATGCTCGAGCAGAGCAATGGTAATTTGTACTCACATTCCCCTGCAGACAACTGCCGTTCCACCTTCACATCGCTGTCCCGCCGTTTGCCTCGTGCGGCTCTGAGCAACGTGAGCAGATCGCCCCTAGGTGCGTGCTCGAGCAGAGCGATGAGCGGAGTCTGCTTGGTGCAGCACGCGATCAGACGGATCACGTGCTTGTGGTAGCCGACGTGTTTGAGCATTACGATCTCACGAAGGAAATCCTGGATCTCTTCCTCGGACGCGTTTTCTGTGGGAAGAAGTTTTATTGTTAGATGCTGGGTTAGCTTACGATAGTTAAGTGAGCTGTAGGACTTTTGAGTTTAGTAATGCATTTTTTTATCCAATATAATCTTGCGTTTGACCACAATCACACAGTATGGAAAGAGAAGATGAGGTCTACGATGGAGCACGCTTGCCTAGTAAATGCTCATTCACCCTAAACTCGAAAACCTATTTTTCTAATTTGCTACAATCTAGCCTAGACAAACTTTTTTGGGATAACAGTGTGATAGTTAGTTTCCCCTTCCTTCCATACCGTAATGTGGAAGTTATAAGTTCGTAGCTGGAAATAGAGGATGCTGGCTGCCCAGTCCTACGTTAGGGTCATTTAGTTGGCTTCTACGATACGCACGGGAAGAGATGTGTCCTATTAAAACCAGATAATTATTATGAGTAATTTAATCCATAACTATTATCACGATAAGTCTTTGATCTCTCCTTTATCTATGTACACGGCAATTTTGTTTTTGTCAGCTTGACGGCAACTGACTTCCTCCGCAGCATCGGACCCGAAAAGGTTTCTGAAGTTCCCAATCCGCATTAACTGCGGCCCAAGCACCCTCATTCTGAGAGAGAGGCTTGTGCTATACAGTGGGTCGTATACAAGGTATCCCAAAACTAAACGAAAACCTGGTACCGGAAAAAAAACCATGTCACTTGGAAATTCAACCTTATTGTTTTAGTAATATCCATTGTAATTATTGAAAATACTACTAAGTTAAGTAGCTTTAAAAATATATTTTGACGACCAAATGGCCTAGTGGATAGAGAACCTGATAGATATTTGTATGAAAAATAAGAATGTTTGTTCTCGGGTCTTGGGATGTTATTATGTATTTAAGTATGTATCTATCTATATAAGTATGTTTATCCGTTGACTAGTAGACTAGTACCCATAACACAAGCTTTGCTTAGCTTACTTTGAGACTAGGTCAATTGGTGTTAATTGTCCCGTGATATTTATTTATTATTTTTATTATCCTTTGGCAGTTATGTACCTATTCAATTGCTGCTTTTGATTCTGTGGTAGTTGCTCCAATAAATGGGACCTTATTAAGGATCAAGCGTAAGGGTAATTGAGTAAGTATATTATTTGAACACTTTCGATTCCTAAATCCACGCGTCTATTGTTCTACATACTGATCTACTAAGAAACCGGACTACATTAAAATGAAGTAAGTTTATCACGTTGCATCGCTGCTGTTTATTCCGCATTAGCACGCTGAAGTGGCAATGGGCAGGCTATATAACCCGAAAAACCGATAACCGTTGGGGTAGACGAGTTCTTGAGTGGAGACCACGGATCGGCAAACGTAGCGTGGGACGTCCTCAGACTCGGTGGAGTGATGATCTTCACAAGGCGGCTGGCAACAGCTGGATGAGAGTGGCCGAGGATCGTACTCAGTGGCGTGCCATGGGAGAGGCCTATGTCCAGCAGTGGACGAACATAGGCTGATGATGATGATGATGATGATGAAGTTTATCATCTCATCTTAAAATCTCATAACAATAATAACAGTGAGATAAAAACTAGTTAAATGTTCTAAAATCTTCACACCGGTTTGACCGCACGTATGAGAACAGACGCCGCTTTCATTTCCTAGACAATAATTGTTTTAGTTATGTAAGACATTTTTAAAATAATTTGTTTAACTGGTAAAACTCGTATACTGGAAACCAGAAAATTGACATCACTGCCGGTGATTATTAATATTTATACATTTCTGAGCGAAATTGGTTATGAAATTTATTTTGATTTTAATTATTTGAACAAATTGGTATTTGTTAGTTAACTATTGTGTAATGCTCTGAGTCTTAATCTAATCCGAAAGTGCGGTTATAGCATGACATTCAAAAACTAAGAGGTTGGAAAGAGGCTACTCGTTTTGTAGCAAGAAGTCCAAATGGACATAGAATGACAGATTTTTTGCTAGGATATCACTCTTGCAAAAATCTAAGGTGCAGTGATGCTCATGCAGCTACAAAACAACTTCAACTCGCTCGTAGAAATGGCCGATAGGGCCAAAAGGTTCTCGAATGGCGTCCAAGTTAGTATGTACTGGAAGGCGCATTGTATTTAGGCCTCCAACAAGATGCAGCAACGACCTGGTAAAGGCCGCGGGAACGCGTTGGATGTTTCGCCTCCGGGCGCGGCCAGGCGAGTTATGTGCACGTGAGAATGTACTATTAGATGAGCAATGTGTATGTGAGAACGTGCTATTTGGGTTCAACCAATACTTACCGGCGAGCATTTTAGCAGCCACAGCTAGCTTCTTGCCCCCGGGCGCGCCCAGGAGAGTCATATGCCGACGGGAACGTGTTACTATGTAAGCGGGAACGTGCTATTTGAGTACAACATATACTTACCAGTGAGCATCTTAGCACAAAATAAAAAGGTACAGAAGTCAATCAAGTGTATGTACTTCACTTTTCATACCTACGCTCGGCGGTCGCTCTAGGGTTGTCAATTATGGCATATGCACATAAAACTTATCGTGAAAGTGGCACTCGTTTCTAGTTGTTTGATTTATTGTTGATATTCAAACGGGAAGAATGGAAATATAAAATAATAATAATTAAAATACCTACCTACAAAATTCAGCTTTTGTCAATTTTCACTATCGAAAATCCCTAATAACTTCTAAACGGATTATCCTAGTTATACAATTTCCATTGTCCTATCGGTTTTAGACCTAAACCTATCTAATGACACTAAAAACAACACAATCTCTATACAAACAAAAAAACATGTTTTCAACTTACGTAATATTAGTGGCATGAATTTACCTTACAAAAATGTAGTTAGGTATAAGTACCTAACCACATTTTTTGTAAGGTAACGTTTATTTAGATTCAAAATATGAAACTATTATTACTTTGGGAGTCGGGGCGAGGTGCTTACCTGTCTACTTAACTATTCTATGTAACGTTAAAATGAACCATCGAAATACAAGCAGATACCTACTAAACTTACCTCTCTGAAACCACTGGTAGCTTAAAAAACGACCATTCACCGTTTAGGGTTAAATTTAAGCAACCGTCCAGCGTCCACTGAACAGTTACATATAATAACCTTTTTTTTGTTGCTCCATTATTGCACTCGAAAAATTCCACACACGCGCGACACAAAATAAATAAGTACGCGCGACCACAGCGCGCGCCTCGAAAAATTCCACTGACGCGCGACCACAGCGCGCGCCTCACGCGGATGGCAATCGCGCTCGGACTGATCCGAACTGATCCGAGATATCGTGTCTGTGAACAGTGTCTATGTGTGCGTTGCTCGAGCGCACTTTGTATGTAGATTTAAATCTGTACCTTTTTATTTTGTGATCTTAGTAGCCACAGCTGGCGTCTTGCCCCCGGGTGCGCCCAGGCGAGTCTTGTGCTACGGGAACGTGCTATTAGTTGAGCAATGTGCACAGGGGAACGTGCTATTTGAGCACAACTAATACTTACCAGTGAGCATCTTAGCAGCCACAGCTAGCGTCTTGCCCCCGGACGCGGCCAGGAGAGTCATTATGCACACAGGAACGTGCTACTATGTAAGCGGGAACGTGCTTTTTGAGTACTACCAATACTTACCAGTGATCATCTTAGCAGCCACAGCTAGCTTCTTGCCCCCGGGCGCGCCCAGGAAAGTCACACGGGAACGTGCTATTTGAGTACAATGAATACTTACCAGTGAGCATCTTAGCATTATAGCCACAGCTAGCGGCTCGTCCCCAGCCGCGGCCAGGAGAGTCATAATATGCACACGGGAACGTGCTACTAGGTGAGCAATGTGCAGCGAGAACGTGCTACTTGAGCACAACCAATACTTACCGGTGAGCATCTTAGCAGTCACAGCTAGCGTCTCGCCCCCGGGCGCGCGTAGGAGAGTCATATGCACACGAAAACGTGCTCCTAGGTGATCATGAGTGAGCAATGTGTAAGCGGGACGTGCTAGTTACTTGAGCACAACCAAAACTTACCAGTGAGCATTTTAGCAGCCACAGCTAGCGTCTCGCCCCCGGGCGCGGCCAGGTGAGCGATATGCACGCGTCCGAAGGCCCCGCTGCCAATCAGAGCGCCGAGATGCACTCGGGAACGTGCTACTTCCCATTCGTCATCGTCCTGGAAACAAAACACGGTTAACAAAATAGTTCATCGGTTCAATCGCCCTGTTAGTATATTGGGCATCATCATCTTAGTCTATATGCGTCCCACTGCAGGGCACAGTCTCCTCTTAGAATCAGAGGGCTTGGGCCTCAGTTCCCATACGAGCTCGTGCGTGCACTCAAGTGTGTGCAGGTTTACTCACGTTGTTTTCCTTCACTGTTAAGCTCATGGTAGATTTCAAATGTAATTTCGTACGTAACTTCCGAAAAACTTAGAGGTGCGAGCCCGGGGCTCGAACCCAAGACCCTCTGCTTGAGGGGCCATAGATCAATCCACTAGGCCGCCACGGCTTGTTTGGGCATGTATGGCTCAAAAGTCGAATTTAACCTACTTTAATCTAGTGGCACTATGTTGACTTGTGTAAATTAAAACATTTAAAACCCCCCCAACGCAATTAGTTTACACACACATAGTTTGATAATAAAGTAAATGCCCGTTATGCGTCTAAGATTCCTTCCGCATTTTGATGAAACGTGTCTAAGAACCAACGTCAAGACACCCGCTTTTAAATGAAAATAATTCTAGCTGCATACGAAAACATCAGTGCCCTTATATCATTTAGATGGCTTAGTTAACAAGTAATGCTTATTGCCTTTCAATCCGATACGTTCTCTTCTCCCTGACCCGTTTGGTGGCATCTGTGGGCATTTCAATTCTCAGGCCGACCGCTTTAATTTATTAATTGCAATTCAATCTCATTCGCATTGGACTTAAGAGGATTGTGCAGTAAAAGTGAAAACTAGCCTATAATAACAACGACTTATTGTCAAAATTCTTCATTCAATTTAGGCTTCAATTGATGCTCCTATGAACGCCGAAGAATCTACCACCGGTTCGGAAAAACCCTGTTGAGATGAATCCGGTAAGAAACTCAACAAGGCATAATTTTTCTAACAGATCTACATTGTTATTAAATAACATACATCTAAAGTATTTATGCAGGAGTGATGGAAGATGGGGGAAGGCTGTGATGGAGTGAAGACACAGAACCGGGCGTAGAAACGTTGGCAGACAGGAGATGAGGTGGACTGACGACCTGGTCAAAGTGGCGGGAAGGTGCTGGATGAGGAGAGCACTGGACCGAGATGAGTGGCGAGCAATGCAGGATGCCTACACTCAGCATTGGGTGGCTACGGGCTGAAGAAGAAGAAGAAAGTATTTAATACAACAAAATTTTTTAACACAGTAGAGATACACTATTTGACACTAAAGATCGCCAATGCGGATCGGAATTATATATTAACATTGAATCAGGCGTTACATTGCGGAGGTCCATAATACGAATACATCAATCAACAAACGGTAACAACGGTTTCCAATGCTTAAAACGTTAAGCGATTTTGATCAATTTCTGGTACATGGTCTATCAATACGTGATCTAGGTTTAAAAGTATTGTTTTCGGATATATTGATTGGTACTGGACAGATAATTTCTAAAATTAGTTTTGAACCTATGAAAACAAAGTCTCTATGTATGCTTAGGTCTTTAAAACTACGCAATGGATTTTGATGCGGTTTTTTTTTTAATAGATCGAGTGTGATTCAAGAGGAAGGTTTATATGTATAATACATGCATAATATCAGCATTTCACCCGTGCGAAGCCGGGGCGGGTCGTTAGTTAAACATAAACACAGGAACCTCATTTTAACGTTGAATTCTTCTTAAGAAGGTTTTTCCGAACTGATGGTGATGGTAGATTCCTCGGCTTTCATAAGGGCTAGTTATTCTTAGCCTAAACTGAATAAAGATAATTTTACTTTTAATGATAAAATATCATTTCTCATTACTCCATACATGAGGATAATATAGTGCGGTAGTATCCCCGTTTACTTTCCGCACCGCAGTTCAGAGACCGATGGTTCGCTCTCCGATGGCCGGACAGAACCCTTCCAGAATCCATTTCTTCGGCTATCTGTAAGTACTAGTACCACTGCTACCTGATACTAGGGGAACGCTTATTTAATGGCGGCATTTGATCGCCATGGCACAAAATCGTCTTGGGACTTATGCGGCATTTTTTAAGCAAGAAAACCAACGAAGAGGTTCTTACCATGGTCAAGGAAAAAAGATCATTACTGGAGACCATAAATTGTAGAAGGGGACATATGATGGGACACTTGATACGACACGACGATTTCTTTTTAAACCTGCTGGAAGGAAAAATAGAAGGAAGATGAGGCAGAGGAAGGCCAAGATTGACCTATTTTAACCAGGTGAAGGAGAAAGTGGGTGTCGTGTCGTATCAGGAAGTCAAACGGCTGGCCGAAGACCGCGCGGAGTGGCGGTTACTCTACCGACAAGAGCATAGCTCTTAAATTTAAGAAGAAGAAGAAGATAAAATATCAAAAAATGTCCAACATTGGCTCGTTTAGGGTTGCTCGTATGATAAACCGTGACTGCAGAATCCTCTTAATAATATTGCGCATTACGAGCTCTAACTAACTAACGAACGAACTAGTGTTACAAAATAAATCTATCATAAAACTTTATAATCTGCTTATTAAACTGCAGTCGTATATGAAAGCCTTATTTACACAAATTTCGTTACAAAGCGGGGTCGCGCGGCTATAGATGTATGGGCGATCAATCATAGACAGCAATGTACGGCAACTCATATGATATTTCTCGTTTCGTCACCTCAATAACATTCAATTTGCAACTTACGAATTATGTTGACGTTTACAACGTTTTACAAGCTATCATTGATTGGACGCGATAATGGGTTCCGTGGAATATTTTAATAATTCAAAACGTTGAAATACCAGTTTATAAGATGACGTATAAACTTTGTCAGAAATCAATGCGTTGTGTCTGTCAACCTTTTTCAGGCCAAAGTAATAATGATTGAAACCAAGTTAAAAAAATATCGTATAGATTCAGGTGTTACTTTGTGGGTGGAGTTCCATCCATGTTAAAATAAATGGAATACTTCTTTTGTTGCTTTTGTTTTTCGAACACAAAACTACCGTAACGGGAGACTCACTCAAAGTGAAAAATAAACGGATAACTCACGTCTATGATCGTATTTAGCTCGACATGTTGACGGCGTGATGAAGGGCTGCGTATTAACCCGAAACATGTCCGGCTAACACGATCATAGACGTAAGATGTCCGTATTCTTTCAAAGTTTTTTTTTCTTTTGGAGGAGCAAAATAATTCCGTTTAAATTAAAATTATAACTAAATAGAAAAGACATTTAGAAACTTACTAAACTAAAGCCAGAAAAAAATACGAAAGATTCCCGCCGCGGCATGGACCCAAAGACGCTCTCAGCATTTCCTCGTTGTATAGCAATGCTGATGCGAGGAAGCTGCCACGCCAGCTCTTTGGTCCTCCGAGGGGTCCAAAATCTGTGATCTTTTATTCCACTTACTCACCTCAAAGTCCTTCATGACGTATAGAGGGCTCTCCTCCATTTGGCCTCTCGTCAATGGGCCTTGATTGTTTCTGCAGACAAAGAGAACCTCTTTTAGTATATTTATGAAATTATACAATAATACTTAACAAAAAAACTAACCAGATTTTTCTAGTTTTACTATCATATTTAAAAAAAAAACATTTTCTTAAACTGCTTTAACTAATTACTGTTTTAAACTTTCGTGATTTTCACTCGTAACTAAATATTATTATACTAAACGGGACTTATCATACAAGTAAACATCCCACACTAGCCCCTAATTACTTCAGTCAACTTGTGATTACGGCCGCTGCAATGTGACCGAAACGTCGGCGTAAATATTGTTTGCGTGATAAGTCCTATTTAGTATAATAGTTATGCTAATTATTAAAGTTTCCCAATTTTCACTTGAAAAAACAACAACAACATAAATTAAATGCGTGAATATTCATGTCAAAATTTGACACTTTTACTAATAACCATTTTGTTTGGATCAATCTAATTAAAACTATCGCCGTGTAATACAGGTAATACCGACTGAATCAATTTAACTCAACAAAACTGTCTACAAATGTAATTTTTAAGTTATCTTCATATTAAACGTTTCCGTTTCCTACGTTTTTTTTGCTGACTGTACCTACTTGTACTGTCATCCAATCTACACGTAAGTCAATCCGGCCACTGGAAGTGGGTCAAAATTAACTTGCAAGATTTGAAGCAAACAAACAAAATGTACGAAGTGAAGTTACTATAAAAGATTGTAATAATTAAAATTAACTACGAATGCCATCGGGGAATCTTATTCATTAAACTGACGCATAAATAGACGACCAGATGGCCTAGTGGTTAGAGAACCTGACTACGAAGCTTGAGGTCCCGGGTTCGATTCCCGTGTCGGGGCAGATATTTGTATGAAAAATACGAATGTTTGTTCTCGGGTCTTGGGTGTTTAATATGTATTTAAGTATGTATCTATCTATATAAGTATGTTTATCCGTTGCCTGGTACCCATAACACAAGCTTGCCTAGCTTACTTTGGGACTAGGTCAATTGGTGTGAATTGTCCCGTGATATTTATTATTATTTATTATTATTATTATAAATCATTCAATGACGGCGGATATTCATGAATGCTCAATGATAATGTCGATATCTGTAAGTTGATTTTAGTAAATTTTGACAACACTAAAATCAGGCCAAGTTCGAGTCAGACTGGGGTATTTAGTTATTCATAATAATATATCAGGTATTTAGCACCAAGAGGATTCATCAACAATCAGTATCTGAATCGGGAAAAGCAACATTTTGTAAAACATGACGAGAAGATTCAAAAAATCACGAAAATTATAATCTTCTGATCTGTTTGAAGTCGGTGCTTCAGCACGAGCCAGCAGGAGAAATAGAAGCCCCGTTGATAGTATTTAGGTAAGGAAGATGACTAAGTGCACTCCTGCTGGCTAGTGCTGAGGCACCGACTTCAAACAGAGCATAAAATTATTTTCGTGAGTTTTGGGGACGATTTGTTACTTATTTAATATATAATATACACTTCTATGTGAAACTTGGTCAGCAAGGTCGGGTCATAAGGTCCCTGCAATTCCTTGCATACTGAGATTGTGGAGTTTACGCCACAACGGACGGCGTACGCGCACGCAATGGCTTAGTGACGCGCCGTGGAAAAGTTGGCGTCGATGGTTACCGAAATAGTATCGATGTTTTATTAAAGAGGTATTCCGTCGATACTTTGCGGAGATCTATATTAATGAATTATCCATAACGAAGTAGAAGCTTGTCGTAGCGGAGTAGCAAGGTAAATGGTAGTCAATTTATCGATGTTTTGTCAAAATAAAAAGTTTAATTTAAATATAGATCTCACAGACCTCTTTCGTTTGTTGTTTTCACCAGCGCTTTCGAAACGACCATCGTTGCTAAGAATTGTGCACCGCAAGAAACTTAGCACAAAGTATTTTGGAAAAAAATGTAATTCAATTTCTCTAAATGCGGACTGGCAGACTTTGTCCTGCCCATAGCAGAACCACCTAGCGGGTCCAACTGTATTTTCAAACAATCCAGGAACCTATTCGAATATATACCTACACTCAAAATTCCATTCGAATCGGTCCAGCCTTTTAGGAGCGGTTAGGTGACACACGTACAGAAGAATGATATAAGCATATTAAGATGTCGGAATATGAAGTAAATCACAACATAAATTAATAATAACAACATTAATTTCCTTCACGAAATTGAAACATAATAAATATCGATATAATTGACCTGTCATCGCATCACTAAAGGTCATGTGTCACAGGTCGACTCCCGCGCCGATCGATGTTCTAACCTGTGTGACGCAAGCCTTACGTAATGTGCCTTACTAGAAGCATCCATTCTCAGACACACACAACCACATTAACACTACTAAAACACTAAAGTAAACCTTGTAGTGTAAAGATAAAGACTACACATTCAAACTTAACCGCAACTGCAAAGTTGGAAAGGTTGTAAATACACAAAGTTGTTGCTACAGTTTTGTGAAGCCTTCGCCGATGGATTATAAGCTTTATAGTCGCGGCTGAAAGTACATGGATGCAGTTTTTGAACTAAAGATAGAAAGTTGTAGTTTGACCAGATGATTGCAACTATGCAATTCGCGCCTTTTGTTTCGGCAACAGTGTGTCGGTTTGTGTGTGGATTTTTCCTGGTAAAAAATGTAAGGCAGTGAACTTAAGAAAATACTCGTTTATAAGGTACAGTCGCCATCATTAACATCGGAGGAATCAGGTGGTCAATAATATTCGAACACGACCGTATTGTCAATCGAATACGTGCGTGTTCAAAAAATTTTGAGCACCTCGACTTCTCCGATGTTTATGATGGTTACTTACTTAAAATATTTTTGGTTATTTAAGATCAATAATCACAGTGTTATTGTTGCATTAAATTATGATTATTGATCTCAAATCCCAAATATACTACCCAAGTATAGCTTAATCATTTAAGTATGTATGCTACACTCGTAGGTTTTATTACCCTGCTACATATTAACTCTTAATGTTGCCCTAGTGTATTAGTTTATGGTAAACTAGCTTTTGCCCGCGGCTTCGCTCGCGTGTACCATGAGTATTCCAAAGAACCAAGATATCAAGCAAGCAAGCATACAGGCAAGCAAGCAAGCAAGTCCACAATTGACCAAGAAATCGGTGAACATACCTACATAAAAAAATACATAAGGTGGAATGCATAACCTCCTCCTTTTTTAGAAGTCGGTTAAAGAGCCCTTTGCGGCCTATTTACAGTATAAACTTACAATACTTATACTTACTACTTATTTTAGCTTTTTACAACCAGTAAAACGCAAAATCCCGTTTTTTCCCGTTCCCGTAAGAATTTCGGGAAATGTTTTCTTAATGCTCCCCTACACTCCCCAAGGAACTCACCTGCCAAATTTCAGCTTTCTATGACCAGTAAAACGAAAGATCCCGTTTTTCCCGTTCCCGAGGGAATTTTGGAAAGTCCTCTCTCAGTGCTACTCTACACTCCCCAAACAACCTACATGCTGAATTTCAGCTTTCTACGGCCAGTAAAACATAAAGTCCCGTTTTTTCCCGTTCCAGTGGGAATTTTGGAAATCCCTCTCTTAATCCTCCTCAACACTCCCCAAGGAACCCACTTGCCAAATTTCAGCTTTCTATGACCAGTAAAACGAAAAATCCCGTTTTTCCCTTTCCCGTGGGAACTTTGAAAAGTCCTCTCTCAATGCTCCTCTACACTCCCCAAAAAACCTACATGCCGAGTTTCAGCTTTCTACGACCAGTAAAACAAAAAGTCCCGTTTTTTCCCGTTCCCGTGAGAATTTTGGAAAGCCCTCTCTCAATCCTCCTCTACACTCCCTAAGCAACCTACATGCCGAATTTTAGCTTTCTACAACCAGTAAAACGAAAAATCCCGTTTTTTCCCGTACCCGTGGGAATTTTGGAAAACCCTCTCTTAATTCTCCTCTACACTCTCCATGCAACCTACATGCCAAATTTCAGCTTTCTATGACCAGTAAAACGAAAAGTCCCGTTTTTTCCCGTTCCCGTGGGAATTTTGGAAAGTCCTCTCTCAATGCTCCTCTACACTCCCGCAACCTACATGCCGAATTTTAACTTTCTACGACCAGTTAAACGAAAAATCCCGTTTTTCCCGTTCCCGTGGGAATTTTGGAAAGTCCTCTCTTAATGCTCCTCTAAACTCCCCGAGCAACCTACATGCCGAATTTCAACTTTCTACGACCAGTAAGACGAAAAATGCCGTTTTTTCCCGTTCCCGTGGGAATTTTGAAAAGTCCTCTCTCAATGCTCCTTTACACTCCCCAAGCAACCTACATGCCGAATTTTAACTTTCTACGACCAGTAGAACGAAAAATCCCGTTTTTTCCCGTTCCCGTGGGAATTTTGGAAAGTCTTCTCTCAAGGCTCCTCTACACTCCCCAAGCAACCTACATGCCGAATTTCAGCTTACTACGACCAGAAAACGAAAAATCTCGTTTTTTCCTTATCCCGTGGGAATTTCCGAAAATCCTTGAAACAGTTTTTCACTATTATAATTACCTACTTCTATGCCAAATTTGAAGAGTCTAGTAATTATGGTTCATAGGATTCCGTTGAACTGAATATATAAATCCGGTTTTTTTCTTATCCCGTGGGAATTTTGAAAAATCCTGAAATTAATGTTTTAATTATTGTAATACCTACTTGTGTATCAAATTTGAAGAGTCTAGTTATTATAGTTACTGAGATACGGTCACTTGGAATCGAATCTATAAATCCCGTTTTTTCCCGTTCCCGTGGGAATTTTGGATAGTCCTCTCTCAATGCTCCTCTACACTCCCCAAGCAACCTATATGCCGAATTTCAGCTTTCTACGACCAGTAAAACGATAAATCCCGTTTTTTCTTTATCCCGTGGGAATTTCCAAAAATCCTTAAAACTGTTTTTTACTATTACAATTACCTACTTCTATGCCAAATTTGAAGAGTCTAGTAATTATAGTTCATAGGATTCCGTTGAACTGAATATATAAATCCCGTTTATTCCTTATCCCGTGAGAATTTTGAAAAATCCTGAAATTGATGTTTTCATTATTGTAATACCTACTTGTGTATCAAATTTGAAGAGTCTAGTTATTATAGTTACTGAGATACGGTCACTCGGAATCGAATATATAAATCCCGTTTTTTCCCGTTCCCGTGGGAATTTTGGAAATTCCTCTCTCAATGCTCCTCTACACTCCCCAAGCAACCTTCATGCCGAATTTCAGCTTTCTACGACCAGTAAAACGAAATATCCCGTTTTTTCTTTATCCCGTGGGAATTTCCAAAAATCCTTAAAACTGTTTTTTACTATTACAATTACCTACTTCTGTGCCAAATTTGAAGAGTCTAATAATTATAGTTCATAGGATTCCGTTGAACTGAATATATAAATCCCGTTTATTCCTTATCCCGTGAGAATTTTGAAAAATCCTGAAATCGATGTTTTCATTATTGTAATACCTACTTGTGTATCAAATTTGAAGATTCTAGTTATTATAGTTACTGAGATACGGTCACTCGGAATCGAATCTATAAATCCCGTTTTTTCCCGTTCCCGTGGGAATTCCCGAAAATCCTTCCTTAGTGGATGCCTACATTGTATAAGGAATCTATGTGCAAAATTTCAAGTCTCTAGGTCCAGTGGTTTGGGCTGTGCGTTGATATATCAACAGTCAGTCAGTCAGTCAGTCAGTCAGTTTAGAATTTTATATATATAGATAAGTACCATTATATTTAAAATGCTCTTAAATAATGATGATTAACATTAACTTGAGATTAATTTTTATTTTATTAAATACAGTTTTTTAGCTACGCTTTATTGCCTCCAGGTAACTTATATTAAAGTTTTCTTATCAATAAAATATACTTAGATACTATTGAATATTGATGAAATACAAACCCGTCGACCCGTTATTATTATCATCAACGGTTGTCTTTTTCTTCGATGTCACATCAGCAGGCAGATACTACAATTCGCTCATGTACATAATTACAAATTATTGTTTTTTCAAAACTAAACTTTATGTAAAAAGAAAAACAAGTTTAGTTTTGAAATGACAATAATTTGTAATTATGTCAGTGTTCTTCTACATGAGCGAATTGCCGACTTTTATACGCCTTATTTTTAGTGTTTTATTTAATTACTACGGACACCAATATTTATCTATAGGTATCCGTATTAATTAACACCATTACATTTACTCCCTAAACTACCATATTGTGACGTCATAGCGACAAGAGACCGGAATCTAGTTATTATCATTGATAATTATCAGTAATTATCGGGATAATTATCAAGCAAACCAGCAAACGAAGGAAACTAAACAAGCTGGTGAGATACGAATCTATCGACACCATTTTGAGAAGTGACTCATAACCTATAGAAGTGGTGATTTAGCCCTGATGGGCTGTGAAACCTTCTAGTTGCATTTACGCGGCGATTGCAATCCAGATCAGATGCGCCTGCGCCACTCACTTGCCCTATGGCTTGATACTTGCAATTTATAGAAAGGCGTAGAACAAGTTATGGGGATACAGCGTTTTGAGAATGTTCTGGCACTTAATGCCGTAGCTTAAAAATTCGCAAGGGCCGCTTTCTGAGATGCGAATTATGGAGTCCTAATATCTATAAAATTACGTACGTCAACTTGGAAGAAGAGAAAACAAACAAGTACGTTTTTCTTGTATTCATTGATAATGATCACTCGAACGGATTCATAAGGAAGCACATGGTCACTCAGAGGGCGTTGGAAAGGGCTATGCTCGGAGTTTTTCTGTGGGAACACAATACATTAGAAATCATGAAATCCACGCAAGAACTAGTCACCGACATTATGTAGCCCGAAAAATCGCCAGACTCAAGTGGCAGTGGGCAGGGCAAAGCACTCGTAGAACTGATGGCCGATGGGGCTAAAAGGTTCTCGAGTGGCGTCCATGGACCAGAAGACAGTGTAGGTAGGCCTCCAACAAGATGGAGCGGCGGCCTGGTCAAGGTTGCGGGAACGTGGATGCGGAAGGCGTAGGACCGATCTATTTGGCGAACCTTGGGCAGGCCTATGTTCAGCAATCGACGTCTTTCGGCTGAAATGATGATGATGAAAAAAATACTAATTACTCGTACGGTCAAGGATTTTAATTCATGAGCCACTATGGACCATTTCCCAGTAAGCGTCATAGTGACATCGCATTAATTAATAAGGAAAATTGTAAAGGCTTGTCCTTTGAAAAGGTTGCTTGGTGGCTTATGAATTAAAGTCCTTGATTGACCGTACTAATATTGGTTACTGAGTGAATAATTTGAATTTGTTTTTTATTTTTGCAAGCTTATGTAAGTATGTATGAACGGGTCAAATCTTGCAAGTTAAACTTGACTCACTTCCCGGTTTCCGATTGAGCTGGAATTTTGATTGCTTGCGTACCTAAAACGGATGACAATGCAATATTATTATGACATGGAGCTGGAAGGTGGCCATAAGAACTCTGTATTACAACGACACGATCGCATTGAGTTTGGGCTCGTTTGATTAGTACTTTGGTAACAAGATGCAAATAGTACAGTCTGCAAAAAAAGTTTGTAGGTATTAAAAATATTTAAGAAAAACATTATTTTTATAAACTACTCTTTTCTTGTGCCACGGCCCCATCAAACTGTAACGAGTCGCGGTCACCTTTCCGTTTCGGGTCACTGATGCGCGAGCGCCGTACAAGGTGCTACCGTTGCGTAATGACCATATGAGTGCGCAATTTCATGTTAAATAAATACACTATACTTTAGTTACTACCCACGAATATAGACATGGACGTGCAATACGTAAGAGTGTAAAATAATCTAACTGTCTTGGAGAAGCTCATATTTTCTTAATCATCTCAAATTGAGGCAACATACGATTAAATGCGGCTGAGGATAGAGTGTGCGTGTTGATAGAAGTCTTTATTCAGCAATGAGACACACACACATGCATGCACACACTCACGCACACTTTTCACTTCGCTACTTCACGGTGCAAATCATAAAATCGAGAATTAGTAAGTTTTTTTGTAAAAGTTTAAATTTCAGTTGGTACAGCATTTCTACGGACTGTATTTTTTATTGACTGTACCAAATTTCAAATCCTAACATCCGATCACTATAAATAGGTGGATAGAATTCGTCTTGTAAGACAGTTCTTGCAAGCGTAACAAACAAACATTAAATCTTGTAAAAAGAACTATCTTGGCTGACGCGTTACGCTCAGCTCAAACTCTAGGAACTAAAAAAAAATGCATAGCGATGTCTTGCACAGATAGAGAATTTTTCGGAATTCCCACATAGAACATTTTTACGAAGCAAGTGAAGATCGCTGCCCTCTTGATAATTAAAACCTGCGAAAGGAACCAAAACATATTCACGATTTCTAAGTAATTTAAATGCCATGCTATCTTGTTGAAATCACATTTGAACACTAAACGCAATCTCATAATGTTGGTACCAATTCGTACTATTCATTCAGTTATTTCTAAAAGTATGAAATAAATGGCAGTCGTGATCATACCTATAATATGCCATGTAGAAATATCAAGATAATGTAGTGGCTTTCTTATAAATAAATCAACAAATACCTAGAGGTACTTTTCAATTCAATTTGACAACTTCAAATAAGAAACTACAGTGAGACATAAATACATTTAGATTTCATTTAGCGATCTTAAATTGAACATGAAAACGCGCCAGTGTAGACATGGCTTTATTCATTCCTCTACGAGAGGCAGATAACACTTTTAAAAATCTGGTGTTTAGGAAAGGAAACTGCTTTTAATCAGTAAAAGTAGAGTTCCTTTCATGAGAGTAATTTTTATTAAATAATATGGATTACCCACGTCTCAAAATGAGTTTAAGTTGCTAATCCGTAGCGAACGTGAGTGCACGTTTGGCACAGCCGTAGCGTGTTTCTCCGAGAGGATGGGCTACGGATTAGCCCGAAACTGTCGAGTTAAACTCGTTTTGAAACGTGAGTAATCTGAATTGTTTCACTGTGAGTTAGTCTCACCTCATGGTAAAACCTCAGGAAACTTTGTACCTATTTAAGTTATTTCTGTAAAAATCAAATTTTTAACAAATTTATCTTATCTTATCTTATCTTATCTTATGGTAGTTTCATGTTTAAAGAGAGTAATTTTCTTTTAATTTACTCTGCTTGCCCATGTCGGGTTGGATTCGTTTTAATTCTACTTAGTATTTTGTATTTTAAATAAAAATATCCGAAATTCTGTATTTTGTATTTCGTATTTCAAATACCCGACTTAAAAATATTTTGTATTTCGTATTTTAAATTCATGCGAGATAGTATTTTGTAATTTGTATTTTAATGAAAGCAAAGCAAGTATTTTGCCCAGCCCTGACGACACCGCTCTGCTCGCGCGGCTGCTCGACGAAACTGTACCTCTACCATGAGTTACACTAGTTCACAGTGACCGTACTCGCTAGCGACGGCGTAAATGATTTGTATGGAGAATCGTGTACAGCGCCTCTAGCGGTCACTTACGGAAGAACAATTCTCCATACAAATCATTTACGCCGTCGCTAGCGAGTACGGTCACTGTAAACTAGTGTAACTCATGGTAGAGGTCCGGATACCGGCACACAACTATCCACGTTTTCATCGACATTTTTATTGTCATTGTAGCACACAACACTAACAACATCATCATGTAAAGGGAAGGCTGAGTGTCGAATAGTCGTACTGCGTCAACGGTGAGTGTGAACCTGCCTTTACACGGTAATGTCATTTCATTAGTGTTGTATGCTACCCTACATTTGTCAATGATAATAATAATGACTATGAAAACGTGGTGGGTAGTTGTGCGCGAGCGAGTTATGAGTGAGCGTGCGTGGATGCGTATGTGTGTATGTGTATCAGTAATGTGTTTGTACGGTATCGGGATACGCACATGTAAAATCTCGAAATCTCAACCCAACCTAAGTCTATAATTCGTTTTTTTAGCATTAGAAATAAGGTAAACAATCATGAAGTCTTTTTTATAGAAAATCGCTTTAAAAAAACCTTACTTATGAAACCAAAAGAGTGTATATGACCACATTCCTTTCAGATTGTTACATATTAGCTGTAAATTATTTTTCAAAAGTGTTTTTCAATAAAAAGACACGTCAAGATAGCTTCCTTCTTTCTAATACTAAAAAAAACGAAGTATAGACAAGAAATTTGGCACGGTTGTTCTTCACGAAACACAAATAAAGAACATGATGCATTTGGAAATTCACGTAGAAATTGAGAAAAATATCAGAACTTCAATCCCATTACCAAACTAGATGGAACATACAAGCGGATGCAATTAATTTAAAAATGGCTGAGTAGTCTATTTTTAAGCCTTCAAAACTCCATAGCCCACGGCGTGCTATGGCGTGCTGCCCAGACGTCAAACGAAAGCAATCACGATAGCGTTTTCTGACACAATTGCCCCAGGACTTCCCAGATACATTTCGCGATCGGTGTTGAATTTAAAAACCGTGATTCGGCCGAACATCCGATATTGTGTAACCGCTTTCTAGAAGGAAAATGTGTAATGTTTTTGACAAGTTTTGTTGCGTCGCGCGAATGCATGTACTTATTGTCGGTAATGAGGTGCTAATAAAGTAGAAGCTGAAGGGCTTATGTCAAATAGTGGATATAAATAACTAATGTAAAGAGCGTTGTCGGGGATAGATGGAGCATTTTGAAATATTTCACTTTGGACGAGAAACATAATGGTTATTTGATATAATATTATTTTCAGTGAAACCATTATTTAGGTGAACGTTTTTAATTGTGTAATGTAGGTATAGATAGAGCCTAAACAGGTTAGGTCAGGATTATGTTATTTGTAACAATCTTGTAAAGTTGACAGTTTCTGTGAAAATTGCATTAAGTATAGTTATCAAAATAACCACTATCTATATGGTATTTTGTTCTCTTTACAAACTTTATTTAATTTTATTCGTTCTCGTTCTAACTTAAACTATAATAATACGCAAACATTTGTCTATCACTGGATATCCATTGTCTCGCTCAAAATTCTTGTATTTATTTTATTTCAACCGTTACACGTATCATTCTAGCAGCGCCGGATTTAGAGGTCTGGCGGCCTCGGGGCATAAAAGGAGTGGAGGCCCCCTGTCCACAAATTATTTTCCACATAATATCCAAATAATAAAAAAGCCGTGGCGGCCTAGTGGTTTAACCTAGGTCTCTCAGGCAGAGGATCGTGGGTTCAAATCCCGAGCCGGGAGTTTTTCGGAATTTATGTGCGAAATTACATTTGAAATTTACCATGAGCTTTACGGTGAAGGATAACATCGCGAGGAAACCTGCATACACCTGCGAAGAAATTCAATGGTGTGTGTGACGTTTCCAATCCGCACTGTGCCCGCGTGGGAACTACGGCCCAAGCCCTCTCATTCTGAGAGGTGGCCTGTGCACGTATATAGGCTGGGATGATGATGATGATCCAAATAATTTCTTGTCAGAATTTGAATAAATTTTTTTTCGAAGACATTTTTGTGGGGGCCCCTCTATTGTGGAGCCCCTAAATCCGGCCCTGCTTCTAGTTAGAGTAGAAATTGTACTCCAGTAAACATTTTGAGATTGTTAAACTTGATCCAATGTCTTATGTTAGTCTAGACTGCGAATGCTCTTTCTTCTCGTAGTAAAAACGGTAGCAACCGCAAACCATGGAGCGGTATATATAGCGAAATTGGCAAAACACGCCAGTACTTTCTTCGTGATGGCCCTTACATAAGTCACTCTCACTGAGGGTGAATCTCTCAACATTATAGTAGTCGGGTGACTGGTATCACAAACGTAAATCAAAAATCTTAGTGGCATTTGCACAATCATGAAAGTAATGTTTTTGTTCTATCTTAAAAGGTAAGTACAGCTTTACAAACTTCCATTTAACTTAACTTGATGTTTATATCCAATTGATATTATTTATACCCGTTTCTAATGATTGGATTGACTTGTTTGGTAGGTATAGTCCGACAAGCTCATGCGCGACCCTCTGCGGAACCCTGTCGCAGTCAGCGTTTGCCGCACTTATTAAGAGGGTTTATACCTGCTGAGCTGGCAACGTTGCATTTTTGTTAGTTTTTCTCGATTATTCCATAAAAATTGAATGAAAATTAAAAATGTTTTGAATACAAATTGTTCTAATATATAAGTTAATGTGTCTACTGCAATAATAATTCGTGATAAGACTTTTATTTTCTTTAAAAACCGTTAGGTAATAATTTGTTCGTTTTTAAAGAAAATAAAAGTCTTTCGCGAATTATTATTGCAGTAGACACATTAACTTAGATATTAGAACAATTTGTATTCAAAACATTTTTAATTTTCATTCAATTTTTATGGAATAATCGAGAAAAACTTGCAAAAATGCAACGTTGCCAGCTCAGCAGGTATAAACCCTCGCTCCCTATAAAGATCTGACAATACCTTGTCAATTTATTTAGGTAAGTACCTATTATTTCCTCCCGACCGCATAACGACACATTTGTGGAAATAAAAAAATATGCGAAATGACTACTCGCAAAACGACATAATAATATACGAATACACATTAGTGGAAATGAAAAAATACGCTTTGAAATTAAAAATTATTGGTCATTATGCGTCGGGAGGATTTATTGCAATCAAATTTATTTTATGAGACAATAATAACATGGTTTGAAATCACTCATCAATAAATGGCAGTAAATGCAAAAAAGCATTGGATAGGTACGGTATCAGGCATTAATGCTTACGACATCCAGACTCTGCCCTGTCCGTATGCATTTCTACCGATGAATGATCACCGCCTCCTTTCTCTTGACATGACAAGACATTTGTTAGATAAATCTGTAGATGGGATCTATGCGAAGGAATGCACGGGTCATGTTCAAATTAGATAATGTACGAGAAAAAATGTTACGAAAGGCAAACCAAGCTACATTGATATGCTGATGGATGAAGTGGAAAATAATGAATTCCCGAACAGGGGCTAAATTCAGGAACGGCCCAAGACGGTTAGAGGATAGGGATGAACTGCTATTCAGGAACGCCAAAAAATCACTGGTTAGGGAGAGGTTTGGGCTCAGATTGGGATGAGCCTTATTTATTCATTTATTTATTTACAAAGCGAATTAACAGGAAAAAAAGCTCATCCCAAGCTCAGCCCATTCCTATCCTTTTTTCTTTCTTTCTTTCTTTCTTTATTATTTATCGCTTAAAGCTGGACGCTTTTGCAACTGTTCCCCCACATGTGACAATGTTTTCCTAACTTCTACCCTTTACATTTTTTTTTACAAAAATGTACAGTCTTGCACTCGAATTACAAATTAGTCTGATTCAACACATTGTGCCGTAGCAGACATTGATCTAGAAGGCAAAAACTGGCGTTTCACATAGCGTGAGCCAGCCATTGTTCGAGTCCGGATATCCATTATATATACAATTTATCACTGCATCTGATGTCATATTTTCCGGAATTTCGTGCATTGAACTCGGTTATGTCATTTCAAGAGTTTGCTTAGCGTAGGTACTCACAGTTTGAAAAATCTATGGGCCCTGGAGGAGAACTAGTTTAAATTATTTAGTTAAGTAGCTCATTTTATTATTATTATTTATATTGTCAGGCAGGCATTCTTTTATTTTTACAAAGAAACATAGCTGCATTCAAAGATTTTCTAAAAATCGCTTGTCACGTCGGAAATCGAACCAGCTAAAAATTAAAAAAAAAATGACGCTCGCCTATTTTATTCCACTAGTCGATATGGTCTTTTCTTCCAATACTTATTGCTTAGTATTGAAATGAATTATTATTTAAAATGTATTTCTACTAACGTAGTTTTGTTAGGATGTTATCAACACATATCTAAGTATGGATAGAGCTCGGACAAAGAATTAGTTTAGTTATTCAAAGGGGGATCGCTGTCAGTATCTTTGGAACCTTGCCTAAAGGGACACCTTTTCAAAATATGTTTTAGTTTTTATTATTATTTATCTTAATGTTTCTAGTTTTAGTTTTAGGATAGTTGAAGATAAATTGTAAATAATAGCCTAAATAAAAAAAAGTTTATATCAAGCCAAAAGGATACAAGGAAATCAGAATTTGTAGTGGTAGAGCCATGTTGTAGCTAGCAGCTGCATCACGAATGGGCCGGCTCGTCCGGGGCAGTACCACCCTCTCACAGAACACCGGCGTGAAGCAGCACTAATCCTGCTTGCGTTTCGTACGGTCAGTGAGAGTGTCGGGGGCCCAATACCTCACCTCTTCCCTCTCCCCCTTCCCCTATTTCCTCTCCTTTAGGGCCGACAACGCACTGGCATCGTGTAAAGCGCTGCGGGTGTCTATGGACAGTGGTGTTCATTTAACATCAGGTGACCCACTAGTTCGTTTGTCTGGCCTATCTAACATAAAAAAAAAAAAAAGGTTACAAGAAAATCAGATCCGCAGCGCAGGCTTCGTCAGGCAAACATGTTATCCGCAAAACAAGCTTCGTCATAACAACAGATTGGAACAGATTTAACAGGCTTCGTCAGCTAAACATAACTATAAATTGAAAATTTTAAAAACCCCCACCGCAATTATGTCACTCGTATGTTTGACATTGAGTCAATACCCGTTATGCGTTTAAGATCCCTTCCGCAGCTAACAAAAGAGCTGATAACTTTGAAACGGCTGAACCGATTTTGCTGAAACATATTTAAGAACCATCGCCAAGAAACCTGCTTTCTATGAAAAAAAACCCATCCAAATCGGAGCACCCGTCAAAGAGCTATGATGCCACAGACAGACACACACACACACATAGCGGTCAAACTTATAACACCCCTCTTTTTGCGTCGGGGGTTAAAAAATATAAAATCCGCTACAAGCTTCTTCATGTAAACCTAAACAGCCACCCTCCAAGTCGATTCAACCCTGGGCCAAACGTCCCAAAAACACTTGCCGCATTACCCCGTTGTATCGTTAGCCTAAATTGTATGAATGTTATATTAAACTTTTTAATTTAATATGGGATTTTGGTCCTGAAATAAATGACTTTTAAATTTGTTTTAAGAGTCGTTTTCAAAAGACTTCTACCTACACAATTAAGGGATTTAATAAAAACGAAACTTTTTTTTGTGTAACTCATAATATGTACTTTGTATGACTAACTTTCGTTACACAAAAAAAAGCGATCGTGATTTTGTTTTGATTGAGCTCTTAACTGTGTAATACAATTTTTTGAAAACAATCCTTAAAACCTTCTCCGGAAGAAATATCAACTAATATCCTTCCCTCATGTCGCCTTTAGAAATTGAGCTCTATTCATAACTAATCACCGCATAAATTATCTGGAGCAGTACTCGCTTCCTAGCTTTCTTATTGTTTTGTTGCCATTCAAACTCGTTCAGCAAAATTACAGTCTAAATGGTTTGTCATTGAAAACAAATGCGTTTGACGAAATGCTGTTGGCGTTTTGGTTGAATCACTATTGAATTCTTAACGTTTGAATAGTAAATGTTTGTTGATGGGCACACTGGAGTTTTATTTTATTACCATAGATTTGTTATGAAAAAAAAGATAGTAATCAAGGGTCATACACAGCATAAGCAACAAAAGATGTCTCTCCTGTAGACAAAAAATTAGTTAATTTATTGAATCAGGCGTTACTTTGCGGAGGTCCATATTAATGAACTAAAACAATTACTTTGCTCACCCGCGACCCGGTCGCGGGTGAGCAAAGTAATTGTTTTAGTTCATTAAAAAATTAGTTGGTAAATCTACTTATTCTTGCCATCCGTTGCTATGGTTACACAAATTTTGTCTCCTGAACAACCTAAGCATTTCTCTATGGAACAGTATGAAGATGCCACTTGGACAACCTGGGGAGTGAGTAAACAATACGAAAAACTTGATGTTCTCTTCAGAGTTAGCAAAATCAAGATTTATTTATAGGGCTCGAAAGTTGGCCAGGCGTTGGCAATGAAATTGTTAAGTGATCAAATAGGTATATAATATTACATTTTTTGAAACGTCAATCATATTTATACACCTCGACAACCCTGGGTCACTGTCGTATGCCATTCATTGTGAAGTCATTGCACCGGTTTTTCTGAAAAATCTACGATCACTGATAATCACCCACACGGGTGGCAAACCCAAGTCAAAACTAAACTGCTTCTAAAACTTTAGCAATTTCTGTCCCCTTATTCCGAATCCCTGGAGAAATCCATGGAATAATCATTTATAACCCGAATAAACATTGTTGCCAACAAAGATTTGTACAAACTTGTTACTGAAACAATACTTATCAAGATGAACGTCTTTATTTCGTAATGGAACTCTACTTAGATCCTTAACTATTATTAACACAGATATAAAGTGTTTTCGAATTAAATTTTTGGGGTCAGCATAGTTTTTGTATTGTCTTATAAGATTCACACCAATATTAAGTAAACACTTTTGTTCTATTTTACGATGTGCGAATTTGTGAATGATTTAAGCAAGCTCCCGCGAAGGTCACCTTGATGTTTCAAAGATAAAAAATCCAAGGCAGCGGGAAATTGAAATAACCGAATGAAATAGTCCGCCTGACGCCTAGAAAAGCCGTGATCCTAGTGGTTTGACCTCTGGTCTCTCAAGCAGAGGGTCGTGAGTTCGAGTCCGGGCTCGTAACTCGTGCGAAATTACATTTGAAGTTTACCATAAGCTTTAAAGTGAAGAGTAAACTTGTACACACTTGCGAAGAATAACTATGGGGTGTTTAAGGTAACCAATTCGCTCGGCCTCATTCTGAAAGGAGGCCTTTGCCCTGCAATGGGACGTAGCAGCAGCGGGCAGCAGCGGGCGGGCAGGTGGGCGGCGTAGGGTGATGATGATAATTTTCGTGACACAACGGAAAACTTTCATATGAATTTAAACATTTAAGGTACGTAGTTAAGGTGCTTTTTTGAACTCCATCCATTTATGATCTCAGATTATTTTTGACATAAAATAATTTATAGTTTAGGAGATACGAGTCAGCCGTCTTTTAGGCCGCGTATTTCGCACGGTACGTCTTAAAGGAAAATAAGTAATCAATAATCAATGTCTTCAACAAGATGGGCTCATATCGGCAGAACTTTATCGTAATTATGTCAATCATGTCTCATCGAGTAACATAATAATTTGGCTTCAAGATTATCTCATCTACAAAGTGACATTTTTGGTTGACTTAATAAAATGAGCAGCTAATGGTTGACGGTATAGCTAGACCGTTTAAATGAGTCCTCACCAGGAGCTTGAGGGTATGACGACATAGGAGGCCGGGAGAGGTGCGGGCGTCAGGCACACGAGGCGCGCTCGCCGCCCGCACCTCTCTCGGCCCCTTTGTCGTCGTACCCCCCAGCCCCTGTACCGCGCGGGCGAGGACTTATTTAAATGGTTTAGCTATAATAGAGCGATGAGAGCTATGCTTGTGTTTCCCTACGCGATAGAATCAGAAATGAGTAGGTACTTAGATCTGCAGGAGGATCGAAGTTACTGACCTAGTTCGGAGAGAGTTCGGGCAAAGTATATTGTTCCACATCTTCAGGTGTACATAGTGGCAGACAAGACCAGCCCAGTTCCATTTAAATTATCCTCCTCTCCATGAGTATTCGGACAAAAAGTAAACACTTAGGTTACGAATTTAATTGACCATTATCACTCATTTCGCCGTGTAAAGGTTGGCTTATGTCATTCTTACCCGTATTATTAAGCTTAAAGTTACATTATGATGTAATGAAAATTATGACGCAAGGGTTATTGCACAGGGCCAAAAGGAGCGTGTTTTCTAGTTGTTCCATACAATAAGTTTTATTTTTTTAACTATAAGCAAGTACGTACACCATTTCAATGTATCGACCCGGGAGTTGCCTTATGGTCGCCTTTACGTCTTGTCCAATAGGGTAGTGTCCTGGGTAAAAAAAACACTATTACAATTAGTCCGACATTTAAATTATCAAAAAATATTGAACACGTTTTTTTTTCTTTTCTCAATTGATCAAAAAGTGACAAAGATAAAGCGCGACAAAGTTCGGGAGTGGGGGCTCGTGACGTCACGGTTCGCTAAAAAGTGTAGCGAATCGTGACGTCACGCGGAACTTCAACATACAATATCTCCGTCATTTTTTGTTCAATTCACAAAAGAAAAAATACTTGTCCAATATTTTTTGATAATTTAAATGACGAACTAATTAGATTTTTTTAGGAAACTAGCCTATTGTGTTTTTTTTTCTCAATTGACTTATCTATGATTATTCTGCCCTGAAATAACATTACTTTTATACGAAAATAATTATAATGAAGGTGGATTTTTCATTAGTTATTTTGTTTTGTCAAAATAAATATTCAGTTTATATTTGTTGGTAATACTTAATATTTTTTTATAAATAACATCGTAATACAATACTGAGCGCCGCTGCTAAAGGGTTTTGTTTCCATGTTCAGAAATTAGTAGAAAAAAAAATAAACCAAGTGCCGCTGTCAGATGCCCTTTTTTTCGTGTGGCGCCGGCGGCGTAGGCAAAGGCAAATCAGCCTTACAGCCAAAAATGTCGAGAAACAGAAACATTTTTAGCCATTCAAAATATCTGCGCAATATCTGTTAATTTATTCTGAACTCTCCGCAGAGATACACACACAAGGTGAAATTTTAAACGTGATACACAACTAATGTTTTAGATAGTATTATTTAATTTGAGGAGTCCATACATTGAGTTTGTGGTTTAAATTTAACATAGTACCTATGAACATCCTAAATTTTATCAAACTAACTTTTAAAATTAAGTTAATGCATTATTTTCTCCATTAACGGAGCTTTTTAGTTGAGCTACTTGTATATAACTGTTTCACTAACTTCGTCTGCATAATGATTTTTTTATCCGTGTAGTTCTGATGTCATTTCAACCTAGAAGTATCATGTCGCATATATTGAAGAGACGAGCCACACCGAGGGGAAGGTTTTCATAACGATAGTGTGTTTGTAGTCCAATTTCAAATTGTTAAAATTTCATACTAACTATAGCTTATTTCTTAAATATTTGCAACAGGATACTGTTAGCGTTTGAAATGCTCGTAAATCCTCTGGCTGGGGATAAAAAGCAGCCTATGTTATTCTGGAATAGTGTAGCCATGACAGGATTTCTTTACTTTCAGTAGTTCCAGAAATTACCCCCCTCCTTGAAATAAACACATACATGAAACAAAGTTCACCGATTTCCTATTAGTATAGAAGCGATATTTTTGTAATGTCGCGAACGTATAATATCCATTTGTAGGTATAAGCCGTCTAGAAATTACCATACACAAACAAAGTCGGAATACTTAATATTTACCCTTTGTATGAGTTTAACAAGTTATCTGTGTAAGGGCCAGTGAACTTTGAACAAAAATACATACTAATGCCAAGAAATTGGAACAGATTTTGCGGTTGAACAACCGTATTATCAATTTATCATTATTATGTTACGGTTCTTCAATACTCGTAAATATTGAGCTATAAAAGAGTAATGTGACCTGACAAACAGACGATACAGGTTACATTACTAGAGCTTAAAGACTTTACATTCGGAAGGCATGTTCCCTGAGAATCATAAAAGTGCACTAAAGCATAGAAAGCTAGCCAATTTTTATTCTTCCACGGAAGCAAACCTCGTTGAAACGTTCTCATGTAAAATGTTTCCGAGATGAGACCATATACCTTGCACTGTCAGTTGCAAAAGTTATCAGATTTTATGTAGAGCCACCTTCTATTTTTACACGCCCTAACTCTGCAAGTCCTAACTTCACAAATTCTACAATATGTGGCTTGGCCGTTTCGCTACAGCCACATGGGCGTAAGGTATGTTTATATAATGTTACTAGCTGTTGCCGGCGACGCCGTCTGCGAAGACAAGGAGTATAAATATAGCCTACGATCTAAGTAATCTCAGACCTACCGAATATAGAGAAAAAAGCTTTATAAAAATCGGTCAAGCCGTTTCGGAGGAGTTCGATAACAAACACCGTGACACGAGATTTTTATACATTAGACTAGCTGTTGCCCGCGATTCCGTCTGCGAATAATAGGGGTATAAAAATAGCCTACGACCTATTCTTCAGACCTACCATATTTGGTAGGAAAGGAGGAAGAAATAGAAATAGAAATAGAAATAAACTTTATTGCATAACTGTGTATTACAAAGATGGTAGCTTGATATAAGTCTCAACAGTCTGTCCATCTCGGACGTACAATATAAAATGATAGTAAATTATAATTTAAAACAGAAAAATAAAAAATAATACAATTATATTTATAAGTTCATTAGCACATGCACACAAAATAGTAACTAAAATATAATAATTGTCTATCAATAAGTTTCTATTGGGCGAAAAATTCTTTCGTATTATAAAAACTTTGTTTATAAGCCAATTTTTGAGGGATGTCTTAAATTGGTTACCCTCTAACATTTTTAATTCGATGGGTAGATTATTAAAAAGTCTCATACCAGAAAAAAAAGCACTTTTGTAAATTAGTTTATTTTTGGCTCTAGGTATCTGATAATTAAATCTATACTGACTACGTAAGTTATTACGGAAAGACGACTTCTTTGTAAAGAATTCATGATTATGTTTCACGAATAGACAAAGCTCCAAAATATAAATGCCTGTTAGAGTCAGTAGCCTCTTTTCCTTAAATATACTTCGTAGAGAGTGTCTATTGTGGAGACGATAAATAGTGCGTAAGCATCTTTTCTGTAGTCTAAATGTGGACAGCACATCCACAGAGTCTCCCCAAAAAATAACTCCATAGGTAAGCAAAGGATATACATTTCCGAAGTAGGCATTCCTAGTCATATCTTCCGAACAGGTCGCGGATAATATGGACAAAGCGTAACATGCACTTGAAATTTTACTATTTAATGCCGCAATATGTGACTTCCAATTCAAATGACAATCCACTTTGACCCCCAAAAAATTTGCACTAGCCACCTGCTCAATACCAACCCCTGCATCTGACACTTTTATAGCAGCAGGTGATGTTCGATAATTCCTGAACTGCATAAGTTTGGTTTTGCTCAAATTTACTTTTAAGTTGAGCATTTTAAGCCATTGAACAACATTGCACAGAGTGTAATTGATGTGCGATTCATTCGCATTCGCACCTGAGAAAACAATGGTAGCATCATCCGCGAAAAGCACGCACAAATCGCTCACAATTTTGGGTAACTCATTTATGTAAATCAAAAAAATGAGTGGCCCAAGTACACTTCCCTGTGGTACTCCCACCTGAACAGTTTTAAATTCTGATTGCTTTTGTTCTATCATTTTCTCAATGCTGTTGTAACTATCTATTACAGTTGCCTGTTCTCTATTGCTTAAGTAGCTCTTTAGCAATTTAAGGGCAACTCCTCTTATACCTAGATTTTCCAATTGCAATAGAGCTATGTTGTGGACAACGCAGTCAAAAGCTTTCGACATATCCAAAAAAAGTGCAAAGCATGGCCTTTTCTCATTAATTTCATTCCAAATGTTCATAAGAATATTGAAAATTGCCAAAGAAGTAGACTTACCGCGTTGAAAACCAAATTGATTAGGACTAAGAATTTGATTACACTCGAAAAAACCCAACAACCTTTTATAAATTACCTTTTCAAATATCTTTGCAAAACTAGAAAGTAAAGCTATCGGCCTGTGGCTAGCCATTTCATCAATGGCACCCTTTTTAAATATTGGCCTTATTAAAGACTTTTTTAGATCATCTGGAAATATTCCAGACTCCAGAACCAGATTAATGATATACACGAGGGGTTCAGCAATGAAATCTATACTTGCTTTGATTAATTGTACTGGTACACCGTCCAACCCTGAACTTTTTTTATTTTTTAATGATTTTACAACATTTTTTAGCTCAATAATATCAACAGGGCTTAAAAAAATACTGTTACAACACTTTTGTGTTATTGGTTTATATTTGTCATGTATAACACTGCCCACATTATGATTAAGGTAGTAATCATTAAACTGTTTAGCAATATTCAAAGCATTTGTTATGTTTATACCATCCACTTTTAAATTTTCTATTGTAGGTTTCATAGAGTTAGTAGTTGTAGTATATTGTTTGATTAAAGCCCAAGTAGCTTTTGATTTATTAGTACTATTCTTTAAAAAATTATTACTGGAAATAATTTTAGATCTACGAATGACACTTTTAAACACCCTGCAATAATTCTTGTAATTAATTGTATTCAACGCACTTTTAAATTTCCGTGTTGCTATATGCATTTGTCGTTTTGTTTTGCTAGCTTTGACAATACCTTTTGTTTTCCAGATTGGGTTTTTAGCATAAGTTTTTTTAATTTTCTCAAAAGGTATTGTCAAATCATAAATTAATTTGAAAAGGTGTATAAACGACTCATATGCCAAATTTGGATCTGAGCTTTGATAAAAAAACTCGACTTGAAATCTATACTTGCTTTGTTGAAGGTTGGTGGCGTAGAAAAAAGTTTCATAAAAATCGGTCAAGTCGTTTCGGAGGAGTTGGATAGCAAACACCGTGACACGAGATTTTTATATATTAGATTAGATAATAAGTTATTTAGATAGATGATTGAAGTAACTCTCGTGTATTCGACATAATAAAGTAATAAGCAAACTTAATGCTCATTGCATTATATTTTGATGTTAATGAGACAAAATAATGCCTATACTTTCGCACAAATGGAGTTATTATTTCCACCAAATTGTACAACTTACAAACCTCCAATTCATCATTTCAACTTTTTATACGTAATGATGAAAAAGCCACGCTTCTCATTAAATATCGCATGTGAACGAAAATACAATCATTCTTAAAATAGTATGATATATGTACAGACAGCATCTTAGGCTGGTTTTAGTGTCACGTCACGCGGGCCGTCCGTACGGATTGCTACGCACAGACCAATATGTATTAAAACTGCTGTCCACGCGGACGGTCTTCCATACGGAGCCACCCGCATTAATCTAAAACTCTCCCTAAGCTTAATACATATTGGTCCACGCGTAGCAATCCGTACTGACCGTCCGCGTGACACTAAAACCAGCCTTATAGCGAGAAATATATTGTTTTATAAATATTAAAGAAGCCTTAATCAGCGGCTTCGACCGTGTTTGAAATATCTTCACGAAAAATATTTACAATCTTTCAGTTCGGATTAAAAAAAACGCCGTTTATTGATTGCAGACGAAGTCCACTCTCATCTTTAGAGTCTCAACATTCTCTGAGCTCTCTATTCCTGTTAAAAGTTAAAATATTATCCTAGGGGAACACGTTACCGGGATATTAAGTCCCATGTCTCAATCCAGATTTTTTTCTATCATTACGCCACGCTTCATCCAAATCCATGCAGCCGTTATTGCGTGATTGACTAGCAAACATACAAAAATCTAAACATCTTCACAAACAGTAATGGGTACGTAGTACCCGCCCACCCATAGGCTCGTGTAGTGTACAATGTTTGCTTGATAGCGTTTTCTAAAAACACTCTGTTTTTTGACAGCTCTGTCACCCGCCACCCTTTGTTTCCCTTTGCGCTACGTTAAAAAATTAATAAACTAGGTACGGTTTTTATTAAAATGTAAGTACGTAAAACTATCGCAGAATTGTGTATTTGCTTACTATTTTCATTTTCACGTTTGTGATTTTTGATTGTTTGTGTGTATTTTTGTGAAAGTGAATATATGTTCTTCTTTACCGGTGTTAGATTCTTCGACGTTCATAGGAGCATCAATTGATGCCTAAATTAAATAAAGAATTTTGACTTTGACTTTCTTTCGTTCTTTATCATGTCATCAACATAGATCAACTTCAAGTCAAGCTTTTTCGACCAAAACTGTACCTACTTTATAGTCCGACAGTACACTCTCACTCTCCGAGGCGTGACTGGTAAAGCACCATATGCAAGCACTAAAATCGAGACCTGTTGCAGCTCAAGCCATTTAGGACCGTCCGCATTCGAGATACAGTTTGTTCTCCTTTGTTCAGGTCTCTGGAACCTGTTTCAGAGCCAAGTGATTACAGATCGGAAACAATTTAAGTGCGCTTACGTAACACATCCTGAGAGGCTTTTTCGATTTCTTATTGGTCGGTCAGTGTGTCTCTTTCTTACTGGGTTAGTTAGAAAGGGATAAGAGGCGAGGAGTCGTGCTAGCCGTCCTGGGTAGCCTGGGTTACGTCTTGTGTAATAATCGATTATGTTTCTTCGTCTGTTTGTATATTTGCTAAATTAATGTGAGGTAATGATCGTGTGGCCTTTCAACCAGAGGATCGTGGGTTTTAAACCGGGCTCGTATTTCTTGAGTTTTTTGAAATTCATGTGCGATTTATATGCGGTTCAATGACTTGTGCAAAGTTCTCAATCTGTACTGGGCAATTGTAGCCCAAGCTCTCTCATTCTGAGAAGAGGCCGGAGATGGATGAGGATGATGGATGCGTATGAGGTTTATTTTTAACCTAAATTTATATTTATGTCATTGATTGTCTAAGTTCAGAGCCCTTAGGGCCGTTTACAACACAATTAAGTAATACCGCACTATACCAAAGTACCGCCCAACAACAACTCCCAAGTACCGCCAGCACGATCTAGCGTAAAAAAATCGTTAAAACTAGGTCAGGGACGATAGTTCCAAACATATTGACACTACTTAACTTTACGTTAGTAGTTAATTGACTCGCAAGCTCATAACCATAAGTATAAATTTTAGAGGTACTGCTTATCTTTAAAAAGGTTTTTTAACTTGCAATGTTTTTTTGGATCAAATCAAAGTTCGTCGTACCACGTAAATGCATACAACGATGTAGTTTTTGGGAATTCCAACAGAATTTTGGTAAAATCCAGGAGTTTCGATTCAATTGCCGTAGGTACCTAATGATATACACAGACACAGTAGGCACAATAATGTACGACCTGGAATGAACTACAATAATCTACAACCTGCTAATTCATTCATAAAATTTGCCCTGAGGGCGTGAATTATCAGGTCATACATTCACAATCGACAAATACTCGGTCGTATATTAACCGCATCCGTTTACACGAGCAAATTTGAAAGCCATTAATAATAACAAATACGTGGTGGCATAATCGAAAAAGCCTTTTTAGGCATTGCTATAGTTTCATCAGACTAATCAATCATTCCTACATTACATTTCAATGACCTTTTAAACTCATCAACACCTAATAATACATCAAATAGCTATAATTGTAGATTGTGGCTCTAATTTAAACCGTAACTCGATCCAAACAGAGGTGAAACGGTTTTGTGCATAACTTATCTAAAGGATGATTGAATTAATCCATTAATAATCCAAATCGGTTGTGAATTTAATGTCATTTAAGGTCACGGAGTTTAATGAACATAGAATTATGGATTTAAAGATCCATTTTAAATTCATCTTACTAATGTTTTGAACGTTTGATAGGTAGAGATCTCTTAAAAGGATAAGTTTAACTTTGTACTTCTATCTCAACGGTTGGCAATAGTGCTTTTTTCTTTATTATTGTACAGTGTCCTGGAGTGGAGACCACGTTTGGGAAAGCGTGTGTGGGACGCCCTGCGACACGATGGACTGATGACCTTAGGAGGTCGGCTGGCAATGGGTGGATGAGGGAAGCCCAGGATCGCGAATGTTGGCGCAGTATGAAGGAGGCCTACATCCAGCAGTGGACGGACAATATAGATATTGTACAGTAAAAGGTTTACATCCTTATATTACACTCCTAAATGAGAAACATAAGTGTGTGTATTTGTGACTGTTTTATACAAAATCGGTTGGGTGGATTTAGTTAAAATTTGGTGTGTAAATAGTTGAATCTCGGGAATAACACATTGGCAACTGTATAATCCTATATTACTACGGGATCGGGATGTACCTACGCCTGTAAAACCCAGAAAATTTGCATAGATGTTCTTTCTATAACGTAAATGAAGTTCGCAATGGAATTTCTAGGCATTCCTATGGGATTAGTAGACTCCGCAAATGTCAATTCAACTGCCAGACCATTCATTACTTTATGTTATAACTACAGGATGATTGAATTCATCCATTAATAAATCCAAATCGGTTGTGAATGGTGCAGTCATGGAGTTTAATGAAGATTATGACATTATGGACTTATTGTTCCATTTTGAATACAGTCAAATTTCTATAAGATTACTTTCCTTCCAACCTATTGTGATCATTTTGATCTAAGTATCTATATCACTAAGGACATAAACCTGTTCATCTTTATTGATTTCTGTATAATTGGCTGTCTGGAAGAGATCGCTGTTCAGCGAAAAGACTGCCTATTGTCTGCCTGAATATTTATTTTTGTAATGTCATTCTACTGTTTTTGGTGTTCTATAAAGAATATTTGTTAAGGTTATCACGCATTTTTTTTATCCACTTAAGTTAATGTATCTTGTTTTGAACCAATAAATTATCAAGAACTCTTATTGTAAGTACTTTAAATAAGAGTAGCTAATACTTTTAAGAAATCGACCCATTTTATTGTTCTGAGCTTTAGTTCTGCAGTCGAACCATTGCAGTCGCTTCACAGAAAGTTGACCCATTAGGCGCTCTTCGTTACGCGACCCTAATTACAATTACGTGAATGTTTAGACGAATTATAGTAATAAAAGCTTTATTCCAACTGCATTGTTCCGGCTTTAGTTTATATGTGAGAAAAAATTATAAACGATAAATCTTCATTGTTTTCAACGCGTACGTGTGAATCGGGGCAGTTATGGCTACTTCTTGATCCGTTATATTTAATTGTAATCTGTTTTGAATTTATAATTATAAACTTCTAGTATGATGGACTTCATATTCTACACCTAAAATGCAGTTGAACACAAGCCACGCGTAATTTGTTTTTGTTTAAGTAAACATAATCGTTCATGTTGGTCCTTAAATTAGGATGAAAAAGTTACCTTAAGATTATATACCTTTACCTTACTTTACCTTTGGATTTTTCAAGTTTTACAAATGTTTAAAAAGATTTGCGGACATAAATTTAAACCCTTTCTTTCCTTCGTTTGACTCTTATTACTTGTTAATTCACTGTGAACAAACATCGATGACTCACACACTTTGTTTTGCGCAAAGAAATTTCACTTTCGTAATACAAATTTCTTAGCAAATATTACGACTTCACTTTCCATGGCATATGTTAACTAAAATGTTATGCCCAAACACGCTCCCGCAGAATTACGAAAGTCGGGTCTGTGTCATAAATATTCAGTAAATAATCGGCTTTTGCCGGTTTCCGTATCATCAGTGACGCAATGTAATCCTTTTACTCGCCGATCCAATTTGTTCAGTCAAGTTATGGTCTTTCATCGTGTACTCTTTAAAGGGTTGAATGTCAAGGCACTGAATTGTTGAAAAATCTCGAATAGCTTGTGCAATAAATATGAGAAACTCTTATTTTGTGTATAGGTGTTGCAATGCGAGATGGTTCTTTCAGATGTTATGCAATCGGGGTCACACTCCTTACGCAACTCGTGTCGCCCACGCAGCAGTGAAAACATACTTTCTACCAAACCTATACACCTGTTTATATCTGCTTTGTGTTAATGGGCATTGTGAGGACGATAAAAAACCTTGACGGTTTCGATCGCATTTCGAAAATAGATTTCGGATCATCAAGAGTTCTTTGTTGAAATGAGAAGATAAAAGTTGTTTGTTTATCGATTTTTTTATGCAAAAAAGTATTTTATAAAAATACAACTAGAATTAATTATGATACATTAAAATTACTATTTACATAAATACATTTAGGCACCGTAATTTTTTGTTCTACTTAATACTATAATCCTCGCCGGCAAAGCAGGTATCACATGGGGGCGCGGGAGCGCTTTGTTTAGTATGGGCCGGATTGGCCGGGGGGTCCGTAGGAGGAGCTGACGCCGCCACCGCTGGAGCCACCGTGTCCGCCACCGATGCTGCCACCGTGTCCGCCACCGATGCTGCCACCGCCGATGCTGCCACCGCCGATGCTGCCGCCGTGCCCGCCACCGATACCGCCGCCAATGCTACCGCCGCCAATACCGCCTCCGATGCCACCGCCGATTCCAGATCCACCTCCGATAGCTCCGCCACCGATGGCGCCACCACCCTCCTTCTGGGTCTTGTACTTGATGAAGTAAACCTCGGGTTTCGAGGGCTGGGTGGGAGCGGCAGTGGGGATGGTGATGTCGGGCTGTTCGTCGGGTTTCTTGACCAACACGTAGACGAGGGTCTTCTCTTCGTTCTGGGCTTGCGCGGGGATGAGGGGTGCGACGGGCGCGGGAGGAGCAGGGGCCTTAATGAAGATGATCTTGTAGTGCTTCTGGGGCACACCGCCGCCTCCGATGATCTGGGGGCGCTGTTCTTCGGGTTCTGGGGGCGGGACGTGGACGTAGATGTGCTTTTGCACTATGGGTGCGCCTCCGAAACCGCCTCCGAAACCACCGCCGCCGGATGAGAATCCACCACCGCCGGAGGAGAATCCACCACCGCCGGAGGAGAAGCCACCGCCGCCGCCGCCGCCGCCTCCGAAGATGCTGGAGGTCAGACCGCCGGAGGAGAAACCACCGCCGTGTCCGCCGCCGGATGAGAAGCCACCTCCGGAGCTGAAGCCGCCTCCGTGGCCACCGCCCGAGCTGAAGCCGCCGCCGAAGCCGCCGGAGCCGCCATGGCCACCGCCGCCGCCGCCACCGGGCGCATTGTAACTGTATCCCGCCTCGGGCCTAGCCGAGCCGAGAGCCGCTACGGCCGCTAATACCTATAAAAACAAAACCACTCTTATAAAACAAATCGTGATCGCACTGCAACTCCCAATTAAAAATAGGGAAGCACTATGAATTTATTATGTAGTTTAAATTTTGAAAATCCATAGCGTTGCTCAAAACAGGCACGTCACAGTCACTAATCATGAAGCATACCCCAAACCGTCACTGTAAATCCACTAGTTTGCAGTATCCTTCACGATAGTCCTTTAATTGCCCATTTAAATTGAGATACAAAAGATTATGCATCGATTATATCGTCAACATAAACAGGCATTGTGTCACAGTCCCATGAGGAAGCACGCTCGGCCAGGGCGGGTCAAACGCGGGTCACAAGTCACTTTCACTGCACGGTACCTACCAAGAACGCTTTCATGTTGACTCGCGGAGGTGTCGTGGTTGTGTGATACTCAGAACATCAGGCCGAACGCTTTTATACCGTCTCGGAGTCCGCACCTCTCTCCCTGACTCTTCCTAACACTCGGCCTTCAGTCTCGTACGAGAATTATGATTTTAATGACACCCGTCGAATTCGTCTTCGGTGAAAACAATGTGGATGTGCCGGTCATCGGCTTTCTCGGGACCCAGTAATTATCGTGTCACTTGCTAATTAAAGGGGATTTTATTGGCCATCGTCAACCTTCAATGGCCATATTGTTAAATTATCGAATTACTTACCTTTTATAACGAAATCTTGTCACAGACGCTACCAATGTATGTAATCAAAACACCAATTTTTTTTTACGTAAAGCAATGACATCAAAATTATACGACAATACACTGTGAATAAAAGTGATCAAAAATAATTTCGTCTACCAATTCTAGATCTCTATACATTTTGTAATAAAATAAGTATACCTACTTATGTGTCAAAATGTAATAGTTACAAAAATTCGTATAAAAATCTGCGTACGGGCCTTGACGCCATTTTTCTTCTATCATAAGCGGTCAAAGGCCACCACAGAATGAGGTTAACTCGGCAACCACCTAAATTGAAACATATCTTCATATACGGCGATCTTCACGGAAAGCACCGTGTTTTCCTTTCGCAACACGCCCATGAGCCAAGGCAGGTGTAGTATACAAATAAAAAATGTAAATTAAAATCAGCATCATCATTTTGGTCTATAAATGTCCCATTGCAGGGCACAGGGCACCTCCATGAGCGCGTACTCATGGTTCCCACGCGGGCCGAGTGAGGATTGGGAACTTTACCGTAAAGCTCATGATAATTTTTTTTTTTTAGTTTAATTTAATAAATTCCAAGAACTCAGACGTGCGAGCCCAAGCTCGAACCTGCGACCCTCTGCTTGAGAGGCCGTAGGTCAAATCGACAAGCTACCATAGTTTTCTTTAATTTACATAATGCTTCTTAAGACACGGATCCGTGCCAAATAGGCATTCTTTTTCTATTTTTATTTGTATCTATAAAATTGGCTTTATTTCAAACAGTTGAGAATAGAATGCACTTTTTTTACTTCTCGCATACGAGGGGTTAAATGTATAATCACGTGGGGTAAATAAGCAAAAACCTAATAATACTACAGCATATACATATCCTTGATGAATGATCGACACTCAGTAATTACCTACTTTGTATGACAGTGAATCAAGTGGTAACGCAAGTTCAATATATGCCCTGATAGCGTAAATCACTCATTATAAACGCTTGTTTGTGTCTGGGAAATAATGTCATTTGTAAACAGTATTTTTTAGGACGTCTATAACAAGTATTTTTTGTTATAAATTTAAAAAAGTTTGACAAATCAACCCGTGGAAGTCCAAAGACTTGGACACTCGTAAACCTAATTTTTAGTTATATTTACAAGTTTACCTTTACTTAAAGAAAATTGCCTTCAAATCTTTCAAATCGAATTTTAATTACATCCAGAGATAGGGATTCATTTATGTCTCACGTCTCATGGTAGTTTTTATCAAAAAATAAAATAAAAACCACAATGGAACAGTTCTATGGGAGCCGGTGCAGTAAAATATAAAAATATTAAGGTACTACTTATCACGATGAGGGTCAATTACAATATTGCCTCCTACTTGCATATTACATGCCCACATGATATGACCATATATGTTTTACATAACAAAATACAAATAGGTAGATACATAGGTCATACCTTTCCTTTCAACTCATACTTTCTTGAGCGCATCACGTAATGCCGTAATATATGTTAACTACATAATGTACTGGATAGGGTACATTATAGTAATGTGCTAATTTTTTATTAAATTGAATTACATACAATACGACAAGCTGTTGCACGCAACTTTGTTTGAATTCGGAGCGAATTTTATTCTTCCCGAGGTTATAAAGGAACTGTTTTGTCTGGGATAGTGTACAGCTTTCTATTCATTATCCATGTATTATTCCCGCTACAGGGCACAGGCGTCTCACAGTGAGAGGGTTTGGGCCGTAGTTCCCACGCGGGCCCAGTGCGGTTTGAGCACTTCACACACACCATTGAATTTCTTCGCAGATGTATACAGGTTTCCTCACGATGTTTTCCGTCACCGTAAAGCTCATGGTAAATCTCAAATGTAATTTCGCACATAAATTTCGAAAGACTCAGAGGTGCGAGCCCGGACTCGAACCCACGACCCTCTGCTTGAGACACCATAGGTCGAACCACTAGGCCACCACGGCTTACCAACCTGTGTACGACCCTAATATATCGATTGTAATAAAATATCGAATGGTGTTCATCGCAAACTTTTTTGTGAAACCGTACGCTTCTCGGGATTTATTAAAACGGCATCATAATATATAGAACCCGTTAGGTTAGGTTAGTTTTCAATCTCAAAAAGTTTACGGTTTTAGAAAAACCGGCCAAGTACCGAGTCGGACTCGCGCACGAAGGGTTCCGTATCATTATCTATAAAAACCGGCAAAAAATCACGTTTATTGTTGACTATGAAGCTTGAGGTCCCGGGTTCGATTCCCGTGTCGGGGCAGATATTTGTATGAGAAATACGAATGTTTGTTCTCGGGTCTTGGGTGTTTAATATATATTTAAGTATGTATCTATCTATATAAGTATTTATTTTTATCCGTTGCCTAGTACCCATAACACAAGCTTTGCTTAGCTTACTTTGGGGCTAGGTCAATTGGTGTGAATTGTCCCGTGATATTTATTTATTTATTTATTTATTGTATATAAGGAAGCTCCCCTTAAATATTTGTTTTATTTAAATTTAGTTATTTTTTTAAGTGATTTCAAGTGTCTACCTGTTGCCATTATCAATATCGAGTAAAAATGATTAAAAAAATGACGTTGGTTGTTTTTAGTATTTGTTGTTATAGCGGCAACCAAAGTACATCATCTGTGAAAATTTCAACTGTCTAGCTATCACGGTTCATGAGATACAGCCTGGTGGCAGACGGACAGACAGACGGACAGATGGACGGACAGCGAAGTCTCAGTAATAGGGTCCCGTTTTTACCCTTTGGGTACGGGACCCTAAAAAAAAACAGCCATGTCATAACGTTTGTTGTATGGGAGTCCCCTTAAATATTTATCTTATTCTGTTTTTTAATATTTGTTGTTATAGCGGCAACCGAAATACATTACCTATCTGTGAAAATTTCAACTGTCTAGCTATCACGGATCACGGTTCATGTGATACAGCCTTGTGACAGACGGACGGTCATCGAAGTCTCAGTAATAGGGTCCCGTTTTTAACCTTTAGGTACGGAACCCTAAATAATATTTCGATACTATTTACAGGGTTATTTGTAATTCACTAGCATCCTTTTAACCCTAAACTCCTACCACTTAAACAAATGTTTTTTGTTTTACGGCTTTTGTCATAACTTAATATTTTTGGTGTAATAACGTTTTGAAAATTTGAGATTTCCTCTTATTTTTACGATACTCTGTGTATTTGTATGGGAAAAAAAGTGCTTCATTCTAAAAAGTCGTAAAACAAAAAACATTTGCTTGAGTGATAGGAATTCAGGGTTAAGAGGATGTCAGTGAATTAAAAATAACCCTGTATAACCCATTCGATATTACTTATACGTTTTCGATGTTGAGATTTCGATTTATTTTATTACCTATTGGGTTTATTTTATTGCATTTGCCATGGGAAATTGTACCGTGCCGGATATAAAAGGAGCGCGTATTTAATTAGGTTTTCGAGCCTTTGTGACAAATGCCGAGATTGACTCCATTGTAGAGTCGAAATACAATAAATCTAACACACAGAAATACATTAGCTTAACTCACACGAATTTATTAGATAAATTTGAATTTAAATAAAAAAGGCTTAGACAAAAATCCTTATCATACTTAGGGTTACGTAATCAAAACGGAGCCCTTTTCTTCTTTTTTTTGACGTTTCAACGTCTAATAAATCGATGAACGCCGCTGCACGCCCGAAAAAGGATGACTCAACGTAACGTACACACATGACGTACGGTTTCCTTTTTATTAGACGTTGTACGTACATGTACGGTACATTGCGTCATCGCGCGTTATAGCGCGCGCCAGAATGTACAATCTTAGCACTAGCGCTCGGGTAATTTTCATGGGGGTGGGTTAACGAGGGGTGCAGGGATATTAAAGGGGGGATGAAAATTTCATTGATTTTGCCGTAGGACGCACAGTTTTCAAGATATTTGACAAAACACCGGTTCTCGTCCGATCACCGAGGTTAAGCAACGTCGGGCGCGGTCAGTACTTGGATGGTTGACCACCTGGTTTAATTTTTGTTTTTGAATGTTTTGTTATGACGTTGTCACGTTAAACTATCGCCCGTAAACCGACTTTACAGACAACCGGTTTTTCTTAATGGTAAAACTGTAAAAAACTAACACAAAAATCAGAAAGTAAAATTTCTAAAGTTAATTACAGTTTTGGGTTAACCCGTCTATCCATCCTTCTACGCGCGGATTAGATTAGACACTTCAATAAACTAGAAAGCAGTAATTCGGCGGAATCTCATCTTGACCTATACGTCCCACTGCTGGGCATAGGCCTCCTCTCAGAATGAGAGGGCTTGCGCTGTGTTTCCACGCGGGCCAAACGTGGATTGAGAACTTCACACAGATCATTGAATTGCTTTGCAAGTGTGGATCGGTTTCCCCGCTATGTTTTACTTCACTGTAAAGCACGCGATAAATTCCATATGTGATTTCGAGCATGAATTCTGAAAAACTCAGAGTGGAATAATAGGGATGACGACTGGGTTAAAAATTTGTCATTCTAATTAGTCCGTCAGTTAGATTATGGGAAAATATGGGACACGTATTATTTGGTTTATCAAATTATTAAAAAACGACAAAGATATAGATCATCAAACTTCCGGAGTGGGGGCTTGTGACGTCACCCTTAGGTAAAAATTGTACCATATAGTGACGTCACTCGAAACTTCTAAGCACTGTATCCTCCTCATTTTTTGTTTGTCAAACAAAAGAAAAAATACGTGTACAATATTTTTTAATAATCTAACTGACGGACTAAACAGTTTTTTTTAGTCGTCTAGCCTATTTGTAGGGTTCCGTACCCGAAGGGTAAAAACGGGACCCTATTACTGAGACTTCGCTGTCCGTCTATCTGTCCGTCTGTCCTTCCGTCTGTAACCAGGCTGTATCTTACGAACCGTGCTTTGTGATAGCTAGACACTTGAAATTTTCACAGATGATGTATTTCGGTTGCCTTTATAACAACAAATACTAAAAAACAGAATAAAATAAATATTTAAGGGGGCTCCCAAACAACAAACGTATTTTTTTGCCGTTTTTATAGATATTGGTACGGAACTCTTCGTGCGCGAGTCAGACTCGCACTTGGCCGGTTTTTTTGCAGAGGTGGCTACAATTAACTGTTTACGCGTACAACGGTTTTAGCGAAAAACTCGTGCAAAATACATAAGCTAATTCTAAATAAGTTATTAAATATTCTCTGTTTTAATTTATAAATCATAATTTTGTGTCAACTACTATCCCAAGAATAGTTTATTCGCTCAGAGTCGGAAGGGCCCGGCTGAAAACCAGCGCTATTGCTGAGCCGGTTCCTTTTGCCACGAAGCTTTGTTTATCTGTGCTCTCTTTGTATTTTGTGGCAATAAATGATTTTGTATTTGTATTTTGTATTTGTATTTGCAGCTATGAAATTAAATAAATTACCCCTTTTTATACTTATCAAAAAATACAAGAAATAATTCATGCTTTTTATTCTAAATTATAAAATTTGCTTGACAAATAGCTATTCCTTGGTTGACTGTTGTTGGTTGGATGGTTATTAAAATTATCACTTGTAGCAAAAAACAGCTATGTAATGTTCATTAAAATCTATATCTATCTTCTTCTTCTATCTATCTATCTATCTATCTTCTTCTATCTTCTTATTCTTCTTCTATCTTCTATACATAATAAATCTGTAACAAGTCGGTGTCTGTACATTGAAGATATTTGAGAAAAACTGTCACTAGAGCTATTTATTAGCGCAATAGAACCCAAAACATTGATTTTTAGAATTATTGTCTGTTTGTCTGTTTATCTGTTTGTCTGTTTGTCTGTGCGTTTGTGCGCGCTAATCTCAGAAACGGCTTAACCTAGAAGGATGCGGTTTTCACTGATATGTTGGTATTTTCTTGGATTAACATTTAGTGTTTGTTTCATTTGAATCGGTTGACAAATAAGAAAGATACGATACTTTCAGTGTTAGATAGCCCATTTATCGAGGAAGGCTAATAGGCTATAATATCATCATGCTGGGAGTACGGTGGTGAATGTGAACGCGGGTGTGTTGCGGGGGGGGGGGGTATTTTTTATATCGAGGAACTAAGGAGAGCCATAATTGATGAAAAAGCAAATTGGATCAAAAAAATAAGGTGCCCAAATTACTAATTCCACGCGGACGGAGTCGCGGGCAAAAGCTAGTCTATAATAAATTACCTGACACATTTAAAAGATTTGATCTTCTGTAAATTTAGAATAATTTTAAGAAAATGGCTGGCTGAAAAGTGCTTTTATAGTGTACAGGAATTTTTAAACTACATATACATATAATTTAAGTTAACTTATTGTTTCGGTTTTATGTAAATTTCGCATGCCTTGTTTAGTAGATTTTAGTGAGACTTAATGTAATTCATGTAATCTCATTAGTACCTGAAATCAAGTGAAATAATTTAATTTGAATTACCAATTTTGCAACCGCTTCATTAAGTCTCACAATACGTAATATCGTCCGGTAAACTTTACTATAGGTCACAGAGAGAAATGTGAAATCGATTCGAAACCGCAGACGGAGCCGGGTGCCAAGAGGAACATACAAATAATTGCGATGAGTTTGTAAAAAAAGTACTATGGTTAAAACGTTTCCGACATCTTTTGCATCGCTTGCATCTTTTCGTATTCCATAACACGGTTTGCGAGCGGTAATTCAATCGTTTGCAAGAGGATAGGAATTAACTGCTATTCAGGAACGCCGAAAATCACTGGTTTGCGAGAGGTTTGGGCTGAGCTTGGGATGAGCCTTATTAACAGGAAAATAAGGCTCATTTCAAGCTCAGCCCATCCTTACCCTCTCGCAAACGATTGAATTCCCTTTGGTTAAATATTTTTTTGGATTTTTTTTATATTTTTATCATTGAAGAATAATGTTATACAACCATTTTCTGTAGTCGGACTTAAAAATAAACAGCTAATTGCGGAGATATTCCAAAAAAACTGATGTCTTTCATTTGATCTTCAAATAACGTCATCAAAGGTTCAAAGACATTTTTCTTTTACCTTTGCTCTCACGCTTCACTTAAAAAAAAATGTCAATGTCTGTCAAAATGTCATTTAAATTTAACTGATGTCAATAGGATAGGAAACAAAACAAAAAGGCTATTTTCATTTTTGAAACTAAAAAATGGACTATAGAAAGTGTTTTATTTGTTCAAATGACTCCATGAATAGCCCCGGCAAAATAGTCGTCCTTGTTAGGGAAGATCTACGTGAGAACTGGTGTCGTCTTGCAAATGTCGAATATTTTAGGATATCTCTCTTGTACTGCTGCGAAGATCATATTGATTTATGTAAATGGACCTATTTCGCATTTTGGGTAGATTGAGCGTGTCAGCCTTGACAAATTTTTCACCGGAGTTACCACTGATAAGCATTTTTTCATAAATTATCGTGGAAAATAGACTTTCAGAACCAGAAGGTTAGAAACTTATTGACGACATGACGACGTACGAATGACAGATAACAGTATTTCTTCTCTAAGCAGATGGGCAAAGGAAATCAAGAGTTTCGAGCTACTGGATGACGTATATCCGGTCAACAATATCCGGTACTTAACAAATTAAATTAAAAAAAAAATACGCGACCAAATTTTAAAATATTCAAATTAGTTTCTTAAATTGGCCTAATCTGTAAGAAAAAAATATAAAAAAATACATTTTTATTTTCTAACCAAAGGCAATTACCGCTCGCAAACCGTGATGGGCCGTTCTTGAATTTAGCCCCTGACAGGCGACAGGTGTCATTGATAAATCCATTTATTCGCCAATCGGTTTAAATCAGAAATGCGTTTTTACAAGCTTTTTATTAAGAGGCCACCAATGCCGCCCGGCAATATGGCTTCGGCGCGGCGCAAGCCTTTGCTCATCACATCAAAGAACCACAAATAAAATTCTTACAATAAAATTACAATGTATATTTGAAAAGTTAAGCAATTGGTATAATCTTTACGTTTTGTTTGTAAATCAGACTTAGTAATTTGATTATTGTGCCATATTAAATAAGGGAGTATTTTCGGATTCAAAATCAAAGGAGCTCATTTTGACATTAAAATCCATCGAGCCCAATTTGTTTAATCGTGTTTCGGAAGCAAACACAAATTAAGGAATACGATCAAGATTATCCTAATATTTCTTTTACTTCCATAAAATAGACCAATTTCATACAGTCTTTTTAAAAATAGCATTGAACGGCATTGGCGGACTCTTAACTCGCAATGAATACATCGATACCGATATCTTAGTTCACACTAAACACAATACAACAATTAACTGCACAATTAAGTAGTAGTTTTGTAGACTAGGACATACAGTGCTAATTTGTATGTGCAGTTCATTGTAATTAGTATAAGTTTGAACTATGGTATCGATATGTACAGTCAAAGAAACTGAAGCGCGGTGGAGCCTTTTCACAACCAATTTCACGATGATAAAATATCTTTGGCAGCTGTGTGGAATGTCAATAATGATATTTGCAATGAAAAGGGTTCGCCCTGGTACGCAATTCAGTTTCCTCGACTGGTTCTTCTTTTCATGAATGAATGAAATGAAAAATTTGACCCACTTCCCGGATTCCGATTGAGCTGAAATTTTGCATGCATGTGTAAATCGGATGACAATGCAATATTATTATAACGTGGAGGTGATCTGACGATGGAACTAGAAGATGGCCAGTGTTCTGTAATAAAACAACACGACCGCATCGAGTTTGGGCGCGTTTGATTTGTCTTGACGAGCAGTTTGGTAACTAGGGGTAAAAAGTACAGTCAGCAAAAAAAGCTTGTATTAAATATAGAATAAAAAAAATAATATTTACAACTGTTATTATTATCACGGAATGGATCCCAAGCGATGAATGTCGTAATAGAGGCAGACCAAAGCGGAGATGGAGGGACGACCTAGATATTTATCACGTTGGATGGCAGTAGCTCGCGTTTGATAGGCGAGAGTTGTGTAAGAGAGGAGAGGTCTTTGCCCAGCAGTGGGACACCAAAGCAGACTAATTAAAAAAAATTTCAACTGAATTTGTTAGCAACTTTTGCAATTTTTTCATGCTCAAAAATCCTACGAATTCACTGATATCGCTCGTATTTTTAGGAGAGCCTTTATCACTATTTTCTATTTTTATTTTTTAGGGTTCCGTACTTGTGAACTAGAGTCTACAATATACTTTTCACTTCTCATGCTCTTAAAATGTTACTTTAGTCTCTGCATATCGGGACTAAAGCTCTTTTTTGATCTCTAGGGATTAAAGTAAAATTTTTTTAATTGACTATGGAAACCCCTAAACTGCCAATCACGGTGTTTGTGAATGGAGGATTATCGCCAGTTTCAGTAACTGGGTATAGTAAATTTTAAAGCTTTCCACAGACCGAAGCGCGCTGCGGACGCACTGTAGCACCCTGCGCTTCGGTCTGTGGAAGCCTTTAGGGCGTGGAAATAACCTCAAAATGACAACTGTATAAAAAATATTTAAAAAATAATAATTTCGTGAAACACATTGAATAATTACGAATATTAATCTATTTAATTATAAAATATTAAAGATGAATTCATTTTATTTTGCATGTAAAGAAAGATTTCCTTTAGCTTAGGTGTTTTTTAATTTGTTTTTTTTTTTAAAAAACGCTGTCGGCAAAGCAGTTCCCTGCTCTGTCGATAAAATAGCAATCCGCACTGTCGGCAAAGCAGTGCTGGAGTGTACGGTAGATAGAGCAGTTACGTTTGAAAGTTAATATGGCGTGACTTCAAAATAATGCGATGTCAGTTTCATTTAATAGTAAATAGAAAGTATAATTAAATATAATTTAACTAAGAATTGGCATATAGAAAATAAACTTAAAAAGTCGTTTCTTTATTCACGGGTAAGTGTTTCAGTTAACAATATATTTTGTGTGTGAACTTAGATCAATTAGATTAATTTATTTGCCGATTCTAATGAATGAACAATTATCATTCTTACATGCATAGTCTAATTAGTTTTAACATAGTCTTTAAGTTATAATCTATTGGCTAATTATGCAAGCATTTAAAGCGTCACTTTACAAAAAAATATAAAAGAAAAGAAAAGACAGCGGTATTTTTTTTGCTATTTGAATTTTGAACAGATGTCCATTGCTCGTATTGAGCATACGTTGTAAAAAAGTAATTTTGTACGTCGTTTTTTTCCTCGCATTCAAAGTGAAAAGTAGAGTGTTTAACGCGGGACTAAACTACCATAATGACAACTCGAATTATAGCCTCCCTCGCTATCGCTCGGGTGGCTAAATATCTCGTGTCATTATGGCTTGTTTTAGTCCCTTGTTGAACAATCTCCTATATTTAGTAACTAAAACTACAGTATACTTATTTACTTATTCATGGTAGTTTTCGTGATTCTTTAGTATGTCATAAAACTTTAAGACATCTTTTCTTACATAGAAGCTCTTAGGTCCCGCAGGTAAGTAATAAAAGGCGTTTTACTTCTACGGAGTCGCTAGTAACAAATAAGGAAACGTTTAAAACGTACTTACTAACTTTAGTATTTACCTAAATACTTTAGATGTATGTAATTTAATAACATTGAATCTGTTTAAAAAAAACCGGTTGTCTGTAAAGTAGGTTTACGGACGATAGTTTAACGTGACAACGTCATAACAAAACATTCAAAAAACAAAAATGAAACCAGGCGGTCACCCATCCAATTACTGACCGCGCCCGACGTTGCTTAACCTCGGCGATCGGACGAGAACCGGTGTTTTGCCAAATATCTTGAAAACGGTGCACCTTACGGCAAAATCAATGAAATTTTCATCCCCCCTTTGAAGCCCCTTACTTTTCTGAATATGTGTTAGTTATAATTATCATTATTTTATATTTTTGTTTTCTTTTTTCTTATTGTACTTATTTTTAGTCTAGGATAGTTGTACATATATAATCAGCATGTAGGGTAGGTGTACTTTAAAGGAGTTCACACATCAAAGTCGCCGCCCCGCTGGCTTTGTCCGTCGAGACAAGCCGGAGGCTTTGTAGTGTGGATCCTGAGGTATCCTTAATATTCTGAAGTTTTAATCCTTGATTTACAAACAGTTGTACCTAAACGTTTAAATATGTATTTATGTTTGAGATCTGGAAAACGGCTACGGATTTTAGGGTCTAACAATCGATCTAGCTGGGTATACATTTATAGGGAACGGGTTTTTTCAAAAAAAATCAAACTGTAAGGAAATTCGTTCGGACGAAATTACACCAGCGAGCCTACTCCCAAACTATTTTAACGTCGTATTGTGGGTATTACCGGGGATTGTAGTAGAATACTTCGCAGACGAAGTCGCGGGCGCTAGTGTCTTCATATTTATTTGTTTAATTGACGAAAAAATACCATTGTATTTTTAAGGAGTCTTGTCTATCGCAACAAAGTATCTTCGTGATTAGTCGCAGGTACTGTTAATTATAAGTGAAAATTGCCTAAGCCTAAAACAAATAAATAAATATTAATATCACGGGACAATTCACACCAATTGACTTAGTCTCAAAGTAAGCAAAGCTTGTGTTATGGGTACTAGACAACGGATAAACATACTTACTAAGTACATACTCGTACTTAAATAGATATTATACAGCCAAGACTCGAGAGCAAACATTCGTACTTTTCATACAAATGTCAGCCCCGACGGAGGAATGGCACCCGGGACCTGAAGCTTTGTAGTCAGGTTCTCTAACCACTAGGCCATTTTGGTTGTCAAATAAGCAATAAACACATTTATTGGAACATTTCAAAACACGGAGAATCAACACAACATCAACATGTGTCCACTCGTGACCACGGCCGCTGCAATGTGGCCGAAACGTCGAGGTAAATATTGTTTGCGTGATAGGTCCCGTTTAGTATAATAATTATGAGTGAAAATCACGAAAGTTTAAAATAGTATGTGGAGAATACGTTCTCAGTTCATTGACTTGCTATTCAATATACAGTTTCGTCGCTTTTCACGACTGGTGCGCGATTGCTATTGTTAAAATACTACTGAATAGTAAAATTATTCACCATCTTCTGCATAAAATGCATTAGTTAGAAGCAACGCATCCTTTTCTAGCGGTCTACTGAATAAATCATTAAACGATATGCATGTCGAAACGCAAGGTGTTCTAAGAAAAATCCGGCCAAGAGTCGGAGTCTCGCACCGAGGGTCCCGTGCAAATTTCTTAGGTTCATACATACATACATAAAATCACGCCTGTATTTTCAAATAGGGTAGGCAGAGCACACAAAACGTTACGTTCACGTTTCGAGGGCAGTTTCAGCAATTTTAGATTTAAAGGTAAAAGTAGTAGGTATAATAGTGACAGGTTGCTAGCCTATCGCCTACGATATACCTTAACCTATGCCATTAGTCGCTTCTTACGACATCCACGGAAGAAATGGAGGGGTGTAATTCTAAACCTTAAATACTTACATATATTTTTTTATAGTACCTAATAAATTTCTAGATATATCAAAATAACTATAAAAACAGTGTTAGCAGAGTCCTGCATCAGAGCGAAATCTACGCAGTTTAAGATCTTTTCATATTGGTTGATTGGGAGCCAAAATAGTTTTTAATGTGCTTGAAGACATCCAAGTTTGGAATCCTCGTTCGAAAACCGCTCTCTTGACCTTTTACTTTTTTGGCAACCGAAGTGGTAGGTTGTACGGATTGTAGTGCATTTCGCTTTTCGGCCACACAGCTGCGGTCGTTTCTGAACGGCAACCGGAACTAATTTTTTTAAATCAATTTAATATTTGATGGCTGAAGCGTTGAAGATTGGCAGTTACGTCGTGGGTTTATTTGTATATCGAATTTGAGATTTCTTTAATGATGTTGGCTAACGTGTCAGTATTGTGAATTTAATTAAGTTTTTTTTATCAAATCCACGTTTTGTAAGTGCTGAAATAATGTACCAGGTGCTTAGTGATAATCGATTGTACATTTAAAACTCAGTGAATTATTCGTAATTTAAGATTTCCTTCAAAGTCAGTTGGAGAGAGAAGTAAAAAAATTACAAATCTTAACAGATTTAGGACTCGTGTCACTATTTTCTGATTAGTTTCCTAGTGTATTATAATGTAATAGCCATCTGTCGTGCTGTCTTTGTTTATTAGAACGTAATAAACAGTGACGGAATCACTGATACTGTCACATTAAATAGCAGGAATTTATCAGAGAAAGGTGAAACCGGTTCTAGCTTTTTCGTAAAAAAATTAGCTGACCTTAGCACAAATCCATAACACGTTTTAGAGATGCTTGAAACGATAATTTTCTACGAATTGATATGTGTAGTGGTTTGACCAATGGTCTCTCAAGCAAAGGATCGTGATTTCAAACTCAAGCTCGCACCTCTGAGTTTTTCGGAATCTTTGTGCCAAATTACATTTGAAATTTATCATGGGCTTTACGGTGATAGAAACCTGCACAGCAATTCAAAACCCGTGTGGCAAATTTAGCCCAAGCACTCTCATTCCGGGAGGCTTGTGCCTAACAGGGGGACTTACATGGCCGAGATGGTGACATGCTCCACGGCAGTTTATCTTTTTGTGATAGCATGGGAAATGTTGACAACACCATAATCCTTAGTAAAGCCGTGGTGGCCTAGTGGTTGGACATATGGGCTCTCAAGCAGAGGGTCGTGGGATCGAGGCCGGGCTCGCATCTTTGAGTTTTTCAGTTATGAGCTTTACGGTGAAGCAAAACATTGAGGAAACCTGCATACACTTGAGAAGAAATTCAATGGTGTGTGCCAAGTGTCGTTCGCACTGAGCCCGCGTGGGAACTAGGAACGGCCTATGCTCTCTTATTCTGAGAGGAGGCCTGTGCCCTGCAGAGGGAAAATAATTACTGAAAATAATTGCCAGAATTATTTAATTTATTTTAGTGTAATTGGCAAACGAGAAGTTGCTGGAATATAATGAGCGCAAACAAACAACTTTACAAATGTAAGCAGAGGCATTGTGCTTTTGACAGTCTGTTAATAAGCTGGTTTCCTTGCATTTTCCGTATTTAAAGGGAAAATTATTTTAATTTAAGAATTTAATTATTTGCCAGCCAAAAGGAAAACAAACAAGTGAATTAACCTATAAGTACACAACACATACATACAATCACGCCTCCTTCCCAGCAAAGATGTTTTCAAATATATATTCTTACTAATATTATACGTAACGTGTAAAATGCTGCGTAGAATCATGTCCCCTTTTGCCAGCAGACTACTGACTTATTTCTTGATCGAATTATAGTTGACATAAATGGAATATAATCTCCTTAGCGCTACCTATTTTTCCTTGCCATCGTAACACGAGGAAAATACGCCCTGATCTTATTATGTCAATATCAACACTCAGGAATCCATTTGAGCTTTCGTAACAGGAGAAGGAAGCAGAATTTTAAATTTCTTATTTCTTATTTCTTATAGTGATCTTATTTCTTATATATCTTTCTTCTTTCTTATTTCTTATAGTGATCTGAACAGACATTTTTAATTGAAAAAATTCGACTGAGTGCTTCGTTTCGAGTCGAAAAATACGATCTATTATGTATTCTGTGTTAATGAAAATTAAAGTCGATATTGTCAAAGTAGGCTGAACAACCAATAAATCGCACTTCCAGATCAACAGCGTATCAATTCAAATCATACTCAATTTTAATTTAGACCTTTTAGAAATTGGATAAAGTCTAAATCAAAATTTATAAATTAAACATTGAACCTGCTCCGAAAATCCACGAAAATAGTTTTCTTCTGATTAGTTTGAAGTCGGTACCTTAACACGAGCCAGCAGGAGTGGACCTAGTGACCTTTTTTTTTTACGTGGGGAAATCCTCATGGATACCCACCATCCCCGGGGGAGTACGATGGGTTATGTCAGACTCCTACTGACTAAAACCCCACGGTGTTCCCTCTCTCCGCCTAGGTAGGGGCTACGGGAACGGTTACGCCATCCGCGGCCCCCCCCGGCGGCTGCCCTTTCGGGCCCACCTCTGTGGGGCATGGACCTAGTGACCTACCTTAGCTACCTAGGTACATGACCTACATCCCATCCTACTAATATATTAAACGAGAAAGTCTTCTATTCACTGTTTTTTTCTTTTCATTTAATTTTTATTTTTTTAAGTGGCATGGCCCAAATGGGTAAAGGAGTCTGGCCTATGCCTAGCCTACTTGGGTAATAATTGTGTTAGATGATATTGTAGTATCTTGTTTGTTGTTTTTTCAAGACATATTTATGTTTCTTTCTTTCAAAGTTTGTATGGATGGATGTGTGGATATTTTTTACTGTTTCACTCTAAAACGCGTTGGATCATTCCCGTGGGATAGCGACAGCTAGTACTATCTATTGGGCACGTAATGAGGCACCCGACTTCTAACAGATCAGAATAAAATTACTTTCGTGGTCCTTAGGGGTGGGTTAGATTTTTATTAGTTTTTATCTTACTGAGGCTTTACGATACGATTCCTTAAAGGCTTTTCAGTCCCAGAGGATCACGACACACACGTAGATAAACACCAGGGAGTAACGACGCAGTTGACATTTGTAATCCTACACCACCAAGTGATTTATGTGTGTTTGTCGGCGTCGGGTATCACGCCGGCTGCGACTCAATTTGTCGACGATTTACGAGTCTATTACACGGTGAGTAATGTGCTTATGGAAGTCGAGTTTATATCGGCAAAGGAAGATCAGCTCCATTCGCAATACCAATAGTTTATTGATTTGAGACCATGTGACGTGCGCAAGTTTCATTTTATCCTTTTTTTACGAATAAATGTTTTTTTCTTCTTTCTTTAAATCGGATCAATGGCAATAATATTGAGTAAGTCGAAAAGGCTTTAACGCTAACGACTTTTAAGATTGCTAGCTAGGTAGGTGCAGTCAAAGAATTTAATTTCTAACCCACCTAAGTTCGAATATCGTACGGCAAACTGTCACTATAAGTGTGAGGCCACACGAGCGTAATTTTGTGAGTTGCGAGCAGGCCGGGCACACTTACAAAATATCATCACTTTTCATGCGACTACAACGGCCTCTGGTCTGGTCAGAAGACCAAAATTAGCGGCCATCTTGGTTGACTTGTCAAACTTGTCACTTGTCATTCATCGGCCATGACTATGGCGTACCAAATTATTGTACGGTCAAGGACTTTAATTGATAGGCCCCTTGCCAATGTTCGTATTTTAGCCGTATAATGCAAATCGGGCTTAGCCGCTTATACGTATTATGCTGATTTGAATTAGACGGCTAAAATGGGCCAATCAACTTTTAAACCCACTATAATCTGTCCGCGACATTTTTCAAACAATTGCAGATTTTTGTAAGTAAACAAGTTTTTCTGTAATTTAATAGATGAATAGCATGAATACATGCCGTCCTACGTAAGTTTAACCTATTAAACCGTGAAATATCTTGTTGGAAGTACGATTTTTTGGTAACGCCAGAGACAATTTTGGTAACGCAGGAGACGCCAAAAACGTCGGTTTAAAAGTTGATTGGCCCAAATACGAATAGTGGCAATTGGCCTATCAATTTACGACCTCTTTAGCCTAGTTGGTAGTGACCCTGCCTACGAAGCAAGAGGTCCTGGGTTTAAATCCCGGTAAGGGCCTTTATTTGTATGATGAGCACGAATATTTGTTCCCGAGTTATGGATGTTTTCTATGTATTTAAGTATTTATTTATCTATATAAGTATGTTTATCGTCGTCTAGTACCCATAGTACAAGCTTTGCTTAGTTTGGTACTAGGTCGATTTGTGTAAGATTGTCCCCTAATATTTATTTATTTTTATTTTTAATTAAAATCCTTGACTGTACATTGTTATAGGTACGCGTATCTATAGCTGTACATCACTACCAACAAATACATATACGTCACATTAGTTCTTGAGCAGCCGTAGGGCGGCAGCACCTTCCATACATGCATATTTGACCATAGAGTTGCCACTCTTGTTAATATAATATTACAATACTCTTTGGTTGTGAGCGGCAGAATTTCGGTTGCGCCATACATTGTGTCACGTGAGTGTCACGTGATGGCGCGGACCGAAATTCTGCCGCTCACGACTCGAAATTACGCTCGTGTGGCCTCACCATAAGAGCTAGCTACGATGTTGCTTGGACGTGTTGCATTTGAAATTTCGACCTTAATGCATTGTAATAAATGTTGAACGACATTTTCACGAAATGGGTAGGGAATTAAATTCCTTGACTGTTAATCAAATTTTGCTCCGGGGTTCTTCATATAAAGTTGAGTTTAAATTTTTAATATGTAGGTACCTACTCATCATTAACATCATTCCAGCCTATACATATACGTCCCACTGCAGTGCTGCAGTGCCTATATACACACCATCTCTTCGTAGATATGTGGTGGTTTCTTCACAATGTTTTTCTTCACTGAAAAGCTTATGGTAGGTATAATATTTCAGATGTAATTTGGCATATAAATTCCGAGGTGCGAGATGCGTTCGAACCCTGTTCTCTCTACTTCAGAGGCCATAAGTCAAGCCACTACGCTATCACGGTTTTTTTCGGGATTTTTTGTGTTTTTTATTGGATTTTAATAAAATCCCGGAATTTCTATTCAACTGTTAGAACTTATGTTCCAAGCGAGCGACACCGGTAGTAAACGCTAGCAATAAATAAATTTGTAATAACATACACCACTTTGTAACCGTAGTCGGTAAAAGAGTGCCGTATCGCTGTCTATTCTCATTACAATTATGTCATGGGACAGAGCTTTTGTTTGTAAATGCTAGCAAATAAGATGCGACCGTAATAGTGGTTACATAACGGTAGCACTGCTACTAGATACGTTTAACTAAGACAGTTTGTGAAGTGACCAGTCCATAGAATAAAAAATACGCAGAATAAATTAACTGAAGTGAAAGCAATCGCGGAACAAGTATGTACGGCGTACGCGTTTAATTTCAAAATGACTGCACATATTTGTCTAAATATTTTATTGTTGTATTTGTAACTTAAAAAATGTTTTTTATTTTATTTTTATTAGTGGTACACCCGTGCAACACCAGGGAGGGTGCTTGTTTGACACAATTATATTAGTGGGTCTTTACTAGTGTAGTTTATTTTAAAAACAAGTGAATCAAATTTTCCTGAAAAAACCAATTGGTATTTAATTAAAAATAGTAGCGGGCACGTTTCAATAGGTAGACTAGTAGTTATATTGCTTCTTTTATAATTAATTATTTATAAAATTTTGATTTTCATTAAATACTGGATGAACGATGCAATTCACAATGGTGCTCATTAGGATACGCCTGATGATAATGATGTGTCGACCAGGCACTTTTGCAAATCTCTGAGGAGTAAATTTGCGCCAGGACTATGTAAGTAGTAGTTACAGACATTCGATATTAAGTTAAAACATAAATCCTCACCTGTTTGTATCTTTACCTGAGTTTGGCACTTCGAAACTTATCGCCTAAAATTTATGAAAATTAAATCGATTTGCAAGACACTCAACCTAATTTTGTTCTTATTTACAATTTTCCAAATGTTGAGGTAATAGTAGTCTTATATAGTTATTGCTTTTGTTCTCATTTGCAACCTTTCAAAAAGGTGCGAAAAAATGGTATAATTTAGTGATTTCGCGGTCACACTTAGTATAAACATCGTTTATTTTTGAACTAGGTCAATTGAAGTAGGTAAACTGTCCCACGATATTTATTTATTTCATTGTTTCGGTAAAAAGCTATTTTGTCATTCTACAAGCAACACAGCTGATAGAGTCGTGATCGTAATACATGTAGATCGTGATCTGTATCGAACGTGCATCATTATTCACCTGTGTTACGCGATGTAATTTGTATTGGACTCTATTTTAACGAAATATGGGATAAAATTGATTGGGCTTACATTACAAATGGTCAGTTGATAATAAATGGGTGGTCAGAAAAATTATGAACTTTTAATGATTATAAAACAGGTTTTTGGACTTTGATTATTCCTAAATTGTTTGTTGATTATTGAGCGAGGAAAAGATAGTAAATAGCATTTTATTGCGGGGCTATAAAAGTAACTGCCTGGTAAATAAAGACGTCTATAAGTTAATGTATTACTACTCCCTGGCTCTTAATAGTTGTGGGAATCACGAAGTCAGTCAGATAAGTTTTTAGTTTGATGCGTATTTAGTCAGATTCGTTAAATGTCAGTTACTTTCTTAACCAGACGCTATTACTGTCTAATGGACATTTTCAAAAAGTGTACCACTTGCTATTCAAAATAACGAGTACAATTCATTTTCAAAAAGAAAAAATTGTCCTTAGTTTTTGGGTCAGATTTGTGACTTTTTTCATAATATAGTTTATAAATATGAGTCGTCACAAAATTGACACTAATTTTTTATGGAAAAATACCAATTTTTTAACCATCAAAATCAATAGCGCTTTTGATTCTGAGTAAAAAAAACCCAAAATCTCCTCATTTAAAAAAAGTCAAATAACAATCGCTTTCACCACTTCGTTCTATCGAACAGTACAGAATGAGGGTCGAAAGAGATATATAGCATTAGTCAATAAAAAACCAAGCCCTCAGATCATTTACCAAACGCGATCTTTGTCGAAACAATTTGCTGTCAGATTTGTAATTCCTCAAGTCCTTTATATGCAACAAGTAGCTTTATTTAGAATTAAAGGGACGACTAAAGGGTTTGAGAAAGCAACAAATCTGACAATATACGGCAAAAGGGAAAACGGATCTAGTAAAATAATTGATGTGAATAAGAGTATTATAGCAAATTTGATAAATTTGGTGAGTGAGTTGATTCTTAGGAAATAATCATCAGACCAAAATTTTATCTGACCTGTGATATTCTATTCTCGTATTAACATTAATTCGGCAATTAAAAGGCAAAATTTATTTAAGCGCCATGTTTGGTGATATTGACATTATACCGTATTGGAATCAGCATAATGTATATAATTCAATATCACTCATGATAGCGCTTGAAGCAATTCGCCTTTTAACTGTCTTTTGTTTAGTTATGCGTTATACGCAACATGTAACATTAGAACTTAGTCAAAATGCAGACAGTATTATATAAGAAAAAAATTAGAAAGACTTAAAATTATCTAATCTAGAATAGCTTTCTAGGATTTCATATACATAAAGTGCCACTGAGATAAAAAAGACAAAATTATTATACTTATTTAGAACCGTATTCATTAAGCTACTTCAAATTTTAACGGGAGTTCAAACCAGGTACCATACGTATCTTGTATGGTCCCCCGTAAAAAAATCCGGCGTTTTGCTCGCCCTTAAAAATAGAAATTTTATTGTGTTACGAAACCATTCTTATACGATACTTACCAGATTGAATCTGGCTGATTTTAGATATTAGCTAGCAACAGTTTATTTCGAAAATAACTGTAAATTCGTTCGCATAAAGAATCAAATTGATTGAGACACTAATCCATTTCAATTTGTGTCTTAACACACGTCAGCAAAGTTTAAAATAGAAATGAAACTCGGTGAGAGTTACTCCGTTTTATATACATTAGACGAGGGCGGTGTGTGACATTTAGAAGCGTAAAATCGGAGGGAATTCCCTTCAAAAAGGGTACAAATTGGAATTTTCTCAAAGTATTTGAATACGGTCTGCACGATTTACAGAATTCTTTCCAGATTTCAGTACAATTGTTGGCGAAATAAAGGGCTTTTTTATTCAAGTGTTTGAAGTATGAACGCAGAATACCTACTCTGAAGCGCTATTATGCGGTGATGTTCCCGTCTCGTAGACATTTGATTTCAACCTATGAAAATAAAAGGAAGTTTTTAATTTGACGACGAAAGAAGTCTTGGCTTAAGATTTGAGGAATCTTCGGGAGTGGACCGGCATCGCGAGTTCTGCCCATCTATTTCGCCTCGCTAGAGACAGGGAGAAATATTCAGAACTGACTGCTAATCTTCGCTAGTCGGAGAGGTATCTTAAGAAGAAGAAGTATAGATGTACTATCTATATTTTTTGGGTTACGTAGTGCGGCAAGGGCTCCAACACGGATTTTTTAGACTTCAATGGGAATTCGTGTCAACTAGATGGCCTCAATGATGATGATGGATCCATTGCCCCATAACACAAGTTTTGCTTAGCTTACTTTGGGACTAGGTCAATTGGTATGAATTGTCCCGTGATATTTATTTATTTATTTAATTCAACAGCTTAGCCTTGAATTTATTCTTACGATGAATTTGTATTTAATAAAGTACGCGTGGACTTACGAGGTTAACAAGTTTCAGAGATGTAGTTCTTTGAGGTATCGACCTCTATGTTTAAATGGATATCTTAGTATGGATAATCCACATACTTGTTATTCACACGGCGTATCCTTAATAAAACGAGCAACGAGCACGGATATTAATAGAAAACGTGCAAAGCATAGCTTAATCGTATCGACAATTGGTCCTTTCAATCAAATCCAACCAAATTCCTCACACATTTCTCATTCTTATGTATGAATCTATCTAGCGTACGTTTACTAAAAACCGGCCAAGTGCGAGTCGGACTCGCGCACCGAGGGCTCCGTACAAATTTTTGGGTATGTCAAAATATACGCCGTAAACAGCCGTAACTATAATAATCCAGTGTTAGTAGAACCCTGCTTCTAAGTAAAATGTATGCCTTCTGAGATCATTTTATATTGGTTAGTCGACACCCCCTTTAATATTTTATATAATTATTTTTTCACTTCTCATGCTCTTAAAATGTTACTTTAGTCTCTGCATATCGGGACTAAAGCTCTTTTTTGATCTCTAGGGATTAAAGTATTTTTTTTTAATTTACTTTGGAAACCCCTAAACTGCCAATCACGGTGTTTGCGGATGCAGGATTATTGCTATTTTCAGTGGTGACTGGGTATAGACAATTTTAAAGCTTTCCACAGACTGCAGCGCGCTGCGGACACTCCGAAGCGCTCCGTAGCGCCCGCTCCGTAGCGCTCCGTAGCGCCGTGCGCTTCAGTCTGTGGAAGCCTTTAGGGCGTGGAAATAACCTCAAAATGACAACTGTAAAAAAAATATTTTAAAAAATAATAATTTCGTGAAACACCATGAATAATTACGAATATTTCTATTTAATTATATTAAAGATTTTATTATGCATACCTACTTAGTCCAATTAGCTATGAAACAAGAAAGAGATGCAAAGATAAACGTATTTCACGTGCCCCAAATGTCGACATTACCATTGCTGCTGATCGCTAAAATAGTTCTGTTAAGAAACTAAAATAGATTTTTGAACCGTGTGAGGATATTGATTATAAAGGGCTATTAATAACTAGCTATTGCCCGCGACTCCGTCCGCGTGGAATTAGTAATTTGGGCAGCTTATTTTTTTTTTATCCAATTTGCTTTTTCATCAATTATGGCTCTCCTTAGTTCCTCGATATAAAAAAAATTACGCCCCCCGCCCCCCTCGACCCCCCCTCCCCCCTTGAATAAAAAAAAAAATTTTGAAAACACACAATTTGGCGCCAAAAAGCCGCCACTTTGATTTTTCAAGAATTTCAATTTCATGTACCCAGTGTTACTCGCGTTATCAAGACGAATCCAATGACGTATCATTTATCAAAATCGGTTCAACCGTTGTGTAGTTACGAGAGGACATAGGAATGGACATACGTACATACTTACATACATACATACATACATACGGGTCAAACACATAACCCTCCTTCTTCGCAGTCGGGTAAAAATACAATACAGTAAAAACAATCAAACAATTACAAGTGTGACTCACGCACACAAAGTTTTGTAAAAAAATAAAAGCTAATAAAAAACAAGGTTTGTATGTGCTTCGTAGTATTTTTATGAAAATGAAAGAAAATAATGTTTTTTGCGGATCAGCGATTTTTGGAATTTTCCTTGATTCGTGTTAGGACTTATGTCTTATTTTTATAATGCCATGCCATTGGCAAGTAGGTAGGTAGGTAGGTACCATGCAGGCTTTAGTTATTCGGAATATGAGAGACCAGTTGTCGTGACGTAAGTTTAGTAATAGGTTCCCGTTTTTTGATGAACTGCTATTCAGGAACGCCAAAAATCACTGGTTTGCGAGAGGTTTGGGCTGAGCTTGGAATGAGTCTTATTTATCTATTTATTTAATTATTTATTTATTCATTCATATATTTACAAGACTTTTCAAGATTTTTTAAGGTAGCGGGTAGCGGGAACGCATTGGATGCGGATGGCGCAGGGCCGATCTGTTTGGCGAGCCTTGGGGGAGGCCTATGTTCAGCAGTGGACGTCTTTCGGCTGAAATGATGATATTTACAAAGCGAATTAACCGGAAAATAAAGAAGTTAGCTATGCTATGAAGTATCTTTTTGTATTTTATTTTGTATTTTTTTTTGGGACCTGGGTTCGATTCCCAGCATTGGTCTTTTTTCTGGGTTTTTTTTTTTCTGTGCATCTATATTGCAGTTTGTATTTAGTATGAAATATATTATTTCACGGGATGACCGTAAAAGTAATAAAAAATGAAGTTGAAAAAATAAAATACAAAAAGATACTTCATAGCATAGCTAACTTGTTTAAAGTTGCACAGTAGCGCCATCTCTTGTCCAGGTGAGTGGTTAGTTCCGAAGGAGTGTTGAAATCTCTCGATAGAGGGTGTAACATAGATGTGTGCTTGTCACTGCATAAGGTGATAATTTAGCAGACTGAAATGTATGATGTATAGGAAAAGATTCGTGTCTAATCTCTAGACCAGTGGTGGTGTAGGGGTTTAGCACGCAGCACGGAATGCTGAGGACCTGGGTTCGATTCCCAGCATTGGTCTTTTTTCTAGGGTTTTTTCTGTGCATCTATATTTCAGTTTGTATTTAGTATGAAATATACGGAAAATAAAGCTCATCCCAAGCTCAGTCCATTCCTATCCTCTCCCAAACTATTGAATTACCGCTCGCAAACCGTGTTGGGCCGTTCCTGAATTTAGCCCCAGGCTGGTGTAAATACTTCCCTTTGGTTACCATGGTTATGTCTCGTTTCTCATACACCTGTTATTGATCCGCAGGCGGAACGGAATCCAATGCCACTTACTCAAATATTAAGCTTTTAGTTAGTGATTAAATATATTGCTACTAGATTTTAATCGCGAATTCGTTCGCGTGAACATGGTTCTGGCGAATACCGTTTCATCCCTTCACCACACAAAAATGTTGTCCTGCTTTAACACGATTACGGCAAAGCCAAAAGGAAGTGTAAGTCTATATTTGTATTTATGGATGCTCCACCGTAGCGTAGAGACTAGGTCGTTATTATTCCACATTATATTATCATCTGGCAGAAAAAAACTGATTTGTTCGTCACTACGGCGCGTTGGGTAGAGAGAGCTTCTGGTCTCTTCGAAGTTTCCAACGAAAAACGATACGAATCATACAACAGCACATTTTTAGGTGAAAGAAATAAAGAGGAGAAGCATTAAGTCCATTGAGATCCTGCGCATTTCTTTATTTATTGGTAAAAACGTTTGCATGACATTACAACAATATCCAATGCGTCACAAAACTTTATTACAATTAAACTAGACTAACAATTAAATTAAAGATTACGTTTGACAAAAATAGATAGTAACAAACAAATTATATTGCGTCAGTCGAACACCTATCGTCTATCGCGTCACAGAATCTCAAGCATTCACTGCATACTGCCGCCCATCGCCACGCAAACTAGTCGTACTCAGGTGTCGACAAAGGCTCACGAGGGGAAATAAATCGAACTAGTCTTCCTTATTTCCTTATTCAATCCAGAAAAATGCGTCTCGGTACGAACTGGCCTTTAGGTCTGACAATTGAATTGGAAATCTGGTATTTGACTAAATTCCCACAGCGAACACGTGGGCTTTGATTTATTGAAGACCAGGAGGATATTTGCACAGTACAATGATTCACAGTATGATAATGATAAGAAGTGAATACTAACTAACCAAATCATGCTTGAAACTCAAACATTTTACATTACATAAAAAATTTACGCGGTACCAAAAATTAATGAAAATATCGCTTTTTTGTAACAGTTTCAATTCCCAAAATGGTAGCGATGTCCAATGTGAATATTTCGTAACACTTGGTCACAAAATCAGAATTTTTGCTCTATACTAATAAAACCCTTCTGACCAAAGGTTGGTATACTGCGGTCAATGCAGTACTGTGACAGGAGGCACACTTGCGTAAGTTTAGTAAGTTGACTCCTATTAGCACAGTTATCGCATTCAAAACAGTAAAGCTATGTAGATAAAGAGAATGCAGGAAAAATGAAACGGTTCGGCGTGGCTTGGGTTTTTACGGTAAAACGGGCGCGGTGCGTTGTTACAACAAGCCAGTCCTTTTAATAAAGAAATAAAATCTATCATAAATATCGCTGAAACTTAAGAATGTAAACATCTTTTTGGTATACATGGATGGGGCTCTGAAGCATTTCAAACGCCGTATCCCGTGTGTTGAAAACTTAATTCCTCTCCTTTCCAGCACTATTTCACAAAACTTCTTTGATTTTTACTGTCTCGGTTATTTCACTTTTTGTTTTAGTTCGCGCAAGGTTGTATGTATACCTGGCAAGTGAGTTATAGTAATTAAATATGTAATTAAGTAATATTGTTAAAGTTATTCGTTTTTATGATCTGCAAATTATCTATTTACGCATGTAGTTTATGCAGCTTATTGCTAATATTATAAGTGTACAGTTTATTTATTTATTTATTTATTTGTGGTTAAAATGTTTCAGAACATTAACCCCTGTATTTAATGTTCCACGTGTTCCATTCATGGTGTCAGTCAGAAATGAAACAAATATTTTGAAACGGATTTACTCAGTCTGGGTTGTCTACGTTTGATGTGTTTACAAGCACTTACGTCTCATAAAACCACTTAATTCCATCGAATTTAATTAATATTTACAACTCAAATGTAATGCAAGTAATGTACTAAAAGTATGTAATGTAAGTCTAAGTAATTTACCTGGATGCTGAAGTTAAGTTTATATTAAGATCGATATCTACATTTTCAATGAAAAATCATTTCATTCACTTATAGCACTAATAAAAGCTAACAATGACAGCAGCACACTTCATTAAGCTCAAGACAAAAGCGTTTAAAGTATGTATACATTGTCATAATCGGTTCAGCTATAAGTAATAAATATCACGGGACATTTAACACCAATTAACCTAGTCAAAAAGTAAGCAAAACTAGTGTTAAGCGTACTAGGCAACAGATAAAATTACTTAAATAGATAAATTCATAGGTACTTACATACATACTAAATGGTAGCATCACTTTCATCATTATAGCAGTGTGCGTACAGGCATGTATTTCCCAGTTGCCGTACTGCACATATTTTTCCCTGTGCCAGCAATTAGGTAATGCGAACTTTACGACTACGATCACCTTTTGATATAGGGTTTTATTCCCGCTAATATCGAATTACTACGGTAATTTGATGGCTACTTTGATTTGCAATGAAGAATGAGTTTTTAGCATAACCAATTTCAATCGAAAGTCTTTGAATACTCGTGATATGGTGTAGCTAGTGTTTTTAATAAATTCAGTTGCTCAACAAATTGCAGTAATAGACGTTTTAAAAAAGCGCAAAGAATTTATGACGAATATTGCTAAATCTCAGAGTGACATTAAGTTTTCTGCAATAACTTGCAGAGAATTACGCATTTATATGCGAAACTCTCTAAAGTTCATTAAATATTTATATTTCACCCTAATGACTAGATGTTAGAAATACTTCTGAGTGTAATAAATAGCTATATAAAAGAAGGTATACCTATATCCACGCTGCAGCGCTGTCTTAAAATAGAAAGAGTTATGCCTGTTCACAAAAAGGATTCGAAAAAGGAGCCTGATAACTATAAACATGATAAAAACGCATACAAAAAACATAAACAAAACATAGCAACATCAAAAGTCGAGTCGATAATTAAACAAAAAATAGTTGACTACTTTTAATAAAACATTTTATTCCATTTAAACCAATTTGGAAAGGGAAAACTAATCAACTACTATGGTACTCTGCAAACTAGTTGATTTTCTTTTGAAGGCGTTAACTCAATTGCAGATGTACTCTAATCCTTTTATGATTTTTTTCAAGGCATTTGACAACTTAAGAGAGGACGTCCTACTAGAAAAATTTAAATTCTATGAATTTCAAAGAGTGGAACTTCAAATACTTGAAAATTATCTTGAAGACAACTTACAACTTGTGAACGACAATGATGCGCGATCTGGAAAAACTCAAGTTAACGTTGGTGTGCCTCAGGGATCGATGTTCTGTCCTGCGCTGTTCTTGATATATGCAAATAATCTGCCAGACTATGTCATGGTAACCTTTTTTACTGACAAAACTTGTATAAGACTAGAGATCCTAGTTATCCTAGAAATCAGGTTAAAGACTAAAAACAACACTATATGTAAGAGTAACAAAATCAAGAAAAAAACATTAATAAAGGCACGCACATAATAATCATGCAATTCACTTGCTCTGATATCGCATCAGCGTTTGGTACCAATATGTGAAAGATCTTACTTAGCATTTTCTATTTTAACTTGTTTATTTCTTTTCCTTATAATGAGGATTTATTTTATTAAATCAAAATCAATATTCATTTTCAATATTATTCTTAATTGTCCCTATTTTTAGAGTAAGTTTTGAGACGTTTTTTCATGCAATTAAATGGCACGTCACGAAATGGACCGGTACATGAAAGTTATATGGAAAAATTAACACTATTTTTCTTCACAAAAATTCAGTCTATAAAAGCTAAAATTTAAAGCAGAAATATCCCTCCCTCGTCTTAGCTCATGGTTTACATTGCATTACCTTTACGCCCCATCAACCATTGAACATAGGTGACGCAGGCAAATTATAGTGGTAAATGCTAAATTCACTGCCATCTCCCAGGTCAACTGACCCTTGAGGCGCTATTTAAGAAATACCGATGTAACGTGAGGCGTTGAGTCGTCACGGACTTGGCTTGTGAACTTCCGAGTAACATGATATTCTTAGAGCAAGGAATCAACCGGAGCGATCAACGACAGAGTTACCTAGAGCTACCAGGAGGAAAATTAAAAAATACTGAGAACGAGTGATGTTAGCAAAAAAAAAAATTTTGCGGTCGCCGTCAGACGAGGAAGAGGCTTGGGCATGGACCCCATGCACCCTTATGGGAGTAAAGGTACCGGTAATATTATAAACACTAATTGGTCTTAAATTTCACTTGCTTGCGTTTTATACACTGACGAGCAAAAATAAAGGGTCGGTTACAAAAATGACGATAACTACAAAACCCGCTGTAATAGCTTCTTCGAGTAAAATGAGTTTAGTACCTAATGAGTTTTATTCTTAACAAGAACAAGTTTAATTGCGAATAAAACTCTTTACTAAACTCATTTAACTCGAAGAAGCTATCACAGCGGGCTTTGTAGTTATCGACATTTTTGTAACCGACCCTTTATTTTTGCTCGTCAGTGTACGTTACCTCATCCGTCAAATGTCGATCCTTTTGATACAGAGTGCGCAAGAACGGCTCATTAAAACCAATAGTGTTTTCTTTAAGCTCGATATTGGTGGAATCGCCCGTGGAGCTTTATTTTCAAATTACGAATTGAATAATTGATAATATTAAGTTCTGGGCAGTATCGTCTCCAGTTGATTTTATGTCCGATACCGTATTGACCTAACGTAATATTTGCTGTAGCAAATCTTCCTACTTTCTTTATCTCGCTGGTTTACTCGATTTATGTTGTTAATAAGATTATGTAATGCTGGGAAAGCCAGCCAAAATTGGCATTGCTTTTAAGTCGGGTTGTATGTATCACAGGGCCTTAAAAAAGTTAATAAAATGACGTGGTAATTAAACCGTAAGTCTTCATGTTTTTTCGTTCCACTTTACCTCTTTAATTGTTGTGAAGTAACTGATGGCTTCCTTGGCGCCATGCTGTATTGAAAATTATATAACTACGGTTTTATCGCTTCACTCTTGTTTCGCTTAATTGTCTATTTGTTTTTTAGGGTTCCGTACCCAAAGGGTAAAAACGGAACCCTATTACTAAGACTTCACTGTCCGTGTACTGTCTGTCACCAGGCTGTATCTCACGAACCGTGATAGCAAGACAGTTGAAATTTTCAAACATGATGTATTTCTATTGCAGCTGTACTAAAAACAAATAAAGTTAAAAACTAAGGGGGGGGGGGGTCGTCATACAAGAATTAGTAAATTGTGGCTAGAAAGTAAGCATTAGATGGACGAGTTATGGGCCGACGCGTAGCGGGACGTTGTTGAGTCCATCTATTGCACTTATGGCCGAGACTAAACATTGTGCTTTTCACGACTAATGCGAGGAAATAACAATTAAACAATCGAAAAACTGCGTTGCTCCCGCCGATTTTACTTTTTCTTTTGTGACATAATTATTGTTTTTAAAACCACATAATTAAAAAATAAAAACCTCATCCTCGTCATGTCCAATCTGTGGCAGCAAGTCGGGCATGACGAGGATGTATACTCGCGCACAGAGCAGTCTGGCTGCGGCAGCACGATGACCATGACGAGCCTGGCTGTTCAGCCAGTGCAGTGCAGTGTGCAGTATGCTTAAAAAGTTAATGCTGTGGCGTTTTTTCATACTTAAAAAAATTAAAGCATTTAAGAAAAAAACATACCTCATTAAAGTCATGAATGACGCATTCTCATTGGTCAATCTAGACACGCGGCAGCGTGCCAAGCCAAGTTCAAGCAAAAGAACTGGCTAGCCAGCGCCGAGTGTAATTAATATTACACGAACCACTTGGTGCCACTTTTGACCCTTCTATAAATCAAAACCTCTTTAACGTAAACACATAAAACTACGTGTGTTTAATAATATCTATAAGGCCATCTAGAAGCCCAAATATTATGAAGCTAGCTCAAACGGTTATAAAGATATGAAGGTCAAAAAGTCGTAAATTTTAGTATTGACTTAGTCAACTATAGTACCTAAACCTAACCTACTTCCAGATGACCTAGAAGGATGAATTTTGGAATCCAGCTCGGTAGTTTTTACCAGCAAATTGAATGTAGAAGATAAGTTGATTAGCCAATAACATGATTTGTATCTGAAAAGTAGCCAAGTCAAATGTTAAGCTTCAATTTAATATAAGTTATCTACTTTGTGTAAATTATTAGATAGTTAAGTTTAGGAATTTATATTTATAAATATAAAACTCTGTTGGAGTAGAAAAAGCAAAGAAATAGAGTGTTATACTTGTTTAGGATGTTATTTGTTCTTACAAATAGATTTCAGTATTACCTGCAGAACTTGGCACCCATTTAGATCTCAATCCTTTTGTCGGTGAAGTCCATAATCAAGTATATTTTTAGTATTGAACTTGGCTAACATTTTTTACATTTATGTTTTTGGTGGGATTTAACCCCTCGAGCGACCTAGGCACACACCGTGTGCCTAAACTAGCTGTCAAAATTTGCAAATTTTTGTTTCTAGTTTCGATCACCTTTTAACATAGGGTACTTAGAAAAAATTACCCAATAATGTCGCCGATCGCGCGACGGGTTAATTTCACATGCAGCGGTCGTGTTACGATAGATATGAATTTGTTAATAGAAACTGTATAGAAGAATATTATTTTGTCTACCACGGCACGTGTCTGACACGCTCGGTGCATGTAGATATGAATCCACTTCTATCCTCGTATTTGTTCTGTGGCTGGCCTAGATCTATGGATGCATCTGTTTTGTCTCTTCCAAACTTAGACGGCCAAACTCACGCAACTTGTTAGTTACTAAATTCTTGGCAATTTTTAAGCTTACCTATACCTAACGAAACATGGCGACAAACAAGGTTTTAACCTTAAGGTTCTGCTTTGAGGGCTTTCTACGGCACTTAAGAATGTCCATCAAATCCCTTGAAAGACTCATCCTATTTAAGAACGGACGTGACGGAATTTAATAAAAATACATTAAGGTCTTTTATAGCCGTCTTTGGTAAATACGCTTTTGTATTTTTCAAATAGGAATATCGATACCACAAATCTCAGCAGGTTTGCGTAAAATCGCGTATTTTGTCCTTAAAAAATATAATAGTGAACCATACTATCCCATTAATCCTACTAAGTAATATTATAAACATGAAAGTTTGTGGGCATTTTTGCTTTAAATGGTGCAGAAAACTTTTTTAAATAAGGAAATTTTGGCGTTTTCTTACTCAGTATCACTAGGAAAATCATTTTAATTAAGAAAAAAAGCGTCCTTATTTTGAGCCAGTTTCGTTACGAAACGGACAAAAAAATTGAAAATTAGCCGTTCTTAATTTTGAGTAAGAAAACACCTAAACTTCCTTTGTGAAAATGCCCTTGTATAGATATGGACGGATGTGTACAAGTTTCAACATATAGGATACTTTTATCCCAAAAAATTCCATAGTTCCTGCGGGATAACGACAAATGACAATCGAATTCTTCGCAGACGAAGTAGCAGGGAACAGTTAGTATTATAAATGCGAGAGTTTAAAATATGTGCATGTGTGCGTGCGTGCAGGTGTGGGAGTTTGCTATTTCTTCACTCTAAAACGTCTGGACGGATTTAGTTGAAATTTGGTATGTAGATAGCTGGATGTTTCGAATAACAAGTAGGCTGTTTTTTATCCTGAAATTCTTACGGTATCGGGAAAACATGAAACAGGGATGACATGAAATTTAGCACGGTTGTTGTATATCCAACATTAAGAGTACCATGTAATTTTTGGGAATCCCAACGGATTTTTATTGGAAATCCCCGAGTTTCAACTCGACTGTCAGACTTAATGGCAAGATACATGCGAATCCACAGGTTAACGCTAATCCATCCATATCCATTATTAATATTATAAATGTGAAAGTATGTGTATTTGTTTGTTTGTCCTTCTTTCACGTCGAAACTGACCGACGGATTGCCGTGATTTTTTGTATGGACATAGTTGAAGAGCTGGAGAGAGACATAGGAGTAGTAGGGATTCGCCGATTCCCCATCACTTTTTTTAGGTCCTTCAAGATGGCGAACTTGGGGGCGTCAAAAATAAAAAAAAAAAAAAAAAAAAAAAAGTAAAGTATGTATAAACGTGCCACACCCCACTTGGAGTGATTGGACCAGGTCTCATCACGCTCCACCCACTCTTTCAGGTACCTACGCGCTACATTATGTACTTCACTTCTAACACAATAGACGCACCTCGCCAGCGAGTCATACAAAGGATCAACCTTTCTTTTGTTCAATTCATGCAAAAAATTTTACCTGCGTTCTTACGCGGCGGTCATCGAAGGGTTCCTATGCAACTTGTAAGACGATGTTTTTTGCTATTGTTTAATAACCTAATTTTCGTTTTTGCTAAATTCATAAACTTTGGTGATTGATATAAAAACTAATCTAACCTAACCAACCTTTTTGCGTTATATAATATAATATTTAGATTAAACAGTTTGTAAAATGTTGCTGTTCTTTCAATAGTTTTTTCCTGTTAAATTCATAACTTTAATGATTAATATAAAAACTGCCCTAACCTAACCTACCTTTTTGCGCTATATGTAGATTGAGATGATGATTTTGTAATTTACCAAACGAATCTTTACCTATTAATGTTAAAGTAGGGTCAAGGAAACTGAATCGCATACCATGATGGAACCTTTTCACAATCAATTTCACGATGATTTCTTTGGCCGGTGTATGGAATGTCAACATCAGCTTCTTTAGAATACATGTTTAAACTTGTACGATTGCTGTACATGCATTAAATAAAAAATGTGTTCGAGGAATCTCAAAATCAGGTTTGAACTTGTAGGAAAGCAAGCCTAGACAAAGTCGCTTTGTACCGTCTCACATAATTCACTCAAAAGTCGTTATCTACTATTGTTCAAGCACACAATCCATGCTTTGAATTGTATGCGCAGCGAATGATTTATCGTTTCCATTCATTATACGTACAAAAACAAGTTTAAACTTGAAAAAAATCCTTCCCATAAAAGGTGTTCGATGCATCCCCCACGTGCAGGGCAGGATTGAACTTGTCGAGTCGACCAAACTATAAAAGCGATGAACACACCGCACATTCATCTCATATCGCCTCAAATAATTCATCAGACAAGATCCTGTCCCTAGAGAATCGTGAAGTGCAAAGTTCAGTGTTGTAGCAGTGTTTCGTTGCTGACATGGATGTAAGTATGCAGTGTTTAATTGTATTTGTACCTACTTGTCTTAATTTTTGATTGGTTATAATATAACCTTTATCCATTACTGTGTTTACTGTGTAACTCAACTTTGCTGACCTGTTTTATATATTTTTTTTTTGCATTGTTATAGCTTTCTGAAGAAAACACATTCAAAAATTATTATTATGGTGAAAACCACGATGAAGCAAGCGATGAAGGCGAAGGCACACTCGCATACAAAATAAAAAGAGCGCTCGCTAGTAAAAGACCTGGTAACAGCATACACGGTTTCTTTGAGAAACGGAAGAAAAAGAAGGTTGCTAAAAACTCATCAAGCGTGAGCCAAGCCACAGATGACGGCGTCGCATTTATTAAATCAAATCAAGACGACGGAGCTTACGCGTCGCAGCTCGTCAAAATTGAAATATATGATTGGGCGAAAATAAAGAACGTTCCCCCAACACAACAGTGGAAACACGCAGAAGTGCGTATAAAATATTTCGCCCACTCGGAAACAGACGAACATGTTGAAAAAACAAAAGACGTAATCTACAATATTACGAAACAGTTGGCCGCCAAAAGTGATTGTGTTAATTTTACCATAGACAATGACAAATAAGTTTAAGTTTAGTTTTATTATAATTTAAATTTATTTTGATTGCATGCTTAACATTGTATACTTTTTTTCTTTAATTTAAACACTTTTGTATTCAAACTATCTCATAATTTATTATCCACAAAGACTCATTGCTGAGAACTTATTGTTAAGTAAGATAATTAACACCTGTGTAAATCACCTGTGCGAGCAGGAAACTTTAGTGATTTCATAATTATAAAGACTTAGATAACACATTTCTTATCAATTAACTATCATGAACATGCAGAACAGTAATTACTTCGATCAACAACTCGACCAGATTGTTGAAGATCAAGATTTGTACGAATTGTGCGAGAAAGTCGAGCGAGACCATTCTAAAACGTAAGTTACTATTTTCATTGTTATATTAACTGTGCTATTGTGATGGCTCCAACATGTTACAACATGTTTGATATTAGTAGGCAGGAGTAATGGGTAGGGGTTGGTTCTTTGGGTATTTAAACCGAATCCCTTATTGTGTGAATCATTTGTGACCGCTTCCTTGGTTGTATTTGACGAATTTTACTTAAAATGTATTTCGATTTGGACTTATCTCGAAATGAAATTGCAAGTTTGGATAAGTCAGTAGTTTTAAAAAAATTTCATCATCTGATTCGATTGTGGTATATTAGGAAAGTTTTACCAATAGCATGGTTAGAGGATCCGGAAATTATTCCATACTTTGAACCATGCAGTGGACACGCATCATCACCATCATCATCATCCGATGAAATTGATGGAGTGTTGCCAATGCAAGCATATTGCTGCCATTGTAAAAAAGAAAATAGTTAGTATAAGACTTTGAAATGTTTTAGTTTATGTAATAATTTGTAATAGGTATTAATGATACTTTTATTTTTACAGATCTTTGTCAGCTGGACAAGGACGAGGTGATTCAATGAAAAGATCATCTCCATTGACTGATGAACCTTTGGCGAAGAAGAAAAACCACGTACAACCGAACCCATCAACCAGCTGCGCGTCAACATCAACTGCATCATCTGCAAATAAAAATGTGAGTACAGAAAGTAATGGTAAAATTGAATGTTCTGTATGCCACGTGTCAACACCAAGAAAATATTATTCCAGTCACTTAAAAAGTAAAATTCACAAAAATAATGTGTTAAGTTCTATCAAAGAATTGACAAATGTTCAATTAATTGAAACCGCTTTTGGGAATAGGATTGTTACCTATAGAATATTATCCGACTTTATTGCTGACCAACTTTTAGAAACACCAGAGTTATTTTTAAAAAATATCAAAGACAAAGTATTTAAATTACTAGATCAAGCTGTAGCAGAATACTTTGTTGTAAAAGTAAATTTTATTCTTAATGCAGACTTTACACAGCAAACTAAGCAACTAAATAATACTTTCGACTTTCAAACATTCAACTATGTTGTTTGCAAAGGAGATGCAAAGGATGATATATTTTTATTAATTGTGAATGAAATTGCAAATAAAGTAATTAATTTTGAAAAAAAAGACAGTGGGTGGAGTCTAACCAAAATAAAATACTTAGACATGAATGTAAATAAATTTGATCCATTACGTGGTTCATCTTACATAGACTTGCCATTAGATATAAAAAACAAAAACGCGGTTATAAATATACAAAATAAAGACCATGAATGTTTTCGTTGGGCTGTTTTATCGGGGTTATATACACCTAATCACAACTCCAATAGGGTTTCTTCATATACATCGCATAAGAATAAATTGAAATTTGATAATATTCCTTTCCCGATGAAACTAAATAATATTCATAAATTTGAGGGAATGAATAATCTAAGCATCAATGTCTTTGGTTTGGAATATGATTCAAAAAGCAAACAAAACCAAGTTGTTGGTCCATTACACTTAACAAAAAGTAGGAAAACCACCCATTTAAACTTGCTATATATAAATGAAGGTGCTAAAGGACATTACTGTTACATAAAAAGTCTTTCACGGTTAGTATCAAAACAAATGACTACATCAGAACATGCAATACACATTTGTGATGGATGTTTAATTTATTTTACTTCACATGAAAATTTGCAGAAACACCAAGACCATGATTGTTTTCATGTATGCACGAACTTGCCATCCGAAAACGAATTTAAAAGAAATTGGTTTAATGAAGTAGTTCCCTCTAGCAAAATATATTTTAATAATTACGAACGCAAATTGAGACTTCCATTTGTCATATACGCAGATTTCGAAGCATTTTTAAAACCCATTGAAACTTGCGTTAATGATCCGAGTAAATCCTCGACAGCTAATGTCCAGGAACATGAGGTGTATAGTTTTGGGTACTACATTAAATGTTCATATGATAACAGTTTATCTGTATACAGAACATACACGGGTGAAAATTGTGCCGAATCATTTATGAAGCTCATTAAAAGAGATTTAGAGAGCATTTGTAAGAAGAACAACTGTGTAAAATGTCCTTTAGCTTTAACAGAACAAGATAAAGTAAGAATTGTTCAAAGTGACACTTGTTACATTTGTCAAAATAATCTAAATGGCGAATCAATGATTTATCATAACCATCATACTGGTGCCTTTGAAGGAGTCGTTCACTCATCTTGTTCCGAGAAATATCGAACCCCTAATTTTGTACCTGTGTTTTTACACAATTTAAGTAACTATGATGCTCATTTTATTGTACATGGACTTGGATTTGAAGAGGGTAACATAGAAATTATCCCACAAAATAAGGAGAAATACATTTCATTCTCGAAGCAAATTCTAATTAATAATCGTAGTATGAAATTAAAATTTCTTGATTCCCTAAAATTTATGAGTAGTAGCCTTGATAATTTATCCAAAAATTTATTACCAGAACAGTTCCGAGAACTTCGGTTAAATTTTCCTTGTGAACATGACTTCCAACGGTTATTGCGGAAAGGAGTATATCCATATGAATATATGACTTCTGTTGATTCATTAAAATCAACTAGTCTCCCCGATTACACTGATTTTTACAGTTCATTGAATGATAGTAACATTTCAAAAAATGATTATCAACATGCTTGCGACGTATGGAATCACTTTAAATGCCGAAACATGAATGATTATTCAAACCTTTATTTAAAAACAGACGTTTTGTTATTAGCTGATGTGTTTGAAAATTTTAGAAATGTTTGTATTGAAACATATGGATTGGATCCTGCTCATTATTACACAGCACCTGGACTGAGTTGGGATGCCATGCTGATGTACACTAAAATTAATTTAGAACTTCTAACGGATATTGATAAAGTAACTTTTATTGCGAATAATATAAGGGGTGGTATTTCTCAATGTAGCAATAGGCATGCAAAAGCTAATAACATATTTATGTCTGAATATGATCGTACTTTGCCATCATCGTTTCTCATGTACCTAGATGCAAATAATCTTTACGGTTGGGCAATGTCGCAATGTCTTCCCACTGGTAAGTTTGAGTGGGTAGATGTTAATACAAATTTTATTGTCCCCGATGACGCAGAACATGGATACATTTTAGAAGTTGACTTGGAATATCCAAGTAACTTGCACGATTTTCATTCTGATTTACCATTCTGTCCAGAAAATGTATGTTTAGGTGACACTAAAGACAAAAAGTTGATTCCTAATCTATATAACAAAACGAATTATGTTATTCACTATAGAAATCTAAAACAATGTTTACAATCGGGATTACGTTTGCTTAAAGTTCACAAAATTTTAAAGTTTGAACAAAAGGCGTGGTTGAAACGTTACATAGATTTGAACACACATAAGCGTTCTTTGGCCAGTTCAGATTTTGAAAAAGACTTCTTTAAACTAATGAATAATTCAGTATTTGGTAAAACTATGGAAAACGTACATAAGAGAGTTAATGTTAAATTACTCAACCACTGGCAAAATCGTGGAAAAACTCAAGGCGTTCAATCTTTAATAGCAAGACCTGAATTTCACAGTCTATCTATATTTTCTGAAAATTTAGTTGCAGTACAGTTGAAGAAAATAAAAGTTTTATACAACAAACCTATTTACTTAGGATTTTGTGTGCTCGATTTATCAAAAACTTTAATGTATGAATTTCACTATGGATTCATGAAAACCAAATATCAAGATAACCTCAAATTACTTTACACAGACACAGACAGTTTGGCATATCAAATATTTACCAATAACTTTTACGTTGATATGATACCAGATTTAGACTCTTACTTTGATACATCTGATTATCCTCCTGACAATGAATATGGTTTACCATTGGTAAATAAAAAACGATTGGGTTTTTTAAAAGATGAGAATAATGGTAAAATTTTTAAAGAATTTGTCGGTCTTCGATCGAAAATGTATGCAATGGATGTACAAAACAACATAATAGCGAAAGCAAAAGGAGTTAATAAATGTGTCACTAAAAAATTAGACATAAACGATTATAAAGAATGTTTATTCAAAAAAACAAATCTGTTGTGTGAAATGTTTCGGTTCAGGTCAATAAAACACAGAATATTTACACAAAAAATTAATAAAATTTCCTTATCTCACAGCGATACTAAACGATACTTAATAGAAAATTCCACTGACACACTTGCTTGGGGGCATTACAGAATAAAGAACATTCAATTTTAATATTACTTTTTGTACTATATCTTTTGATATTAAGATTTATATTTTTTAATTTGTGTTTAATTGTACCATCATCTCCTCAGCCTATGCTATATGTTCCACTGCAAGGCACAGGACAAATATGTATTTCTGTAATATTTGTGTATGCACTTAGTAATAAGACCACAATCGTAGTGGGTTTTCTTTATATAACGCATTAGTGATTGTGTATTTTAAGTAATGTAATGTAAAATGTAAAGTGTTTTTAGAAAAAATGACTTCGTGTCAAGTTTCTTGCGGTGCATTCTTCTGGCTAAACAAGGTCTTTATGAAAGCGCTGGTAAACTCAAAAACATGTAAAAGAGTTCTCAACAGACTATTTACAAAAATAAAAAATATGTTTTTTTTTAATTTGTGTTCTTACAAAAATAAATAATAATAATAATTTTTTTTTATTTTTATTTGTTTCCTCACATTTTTTTTTCCATTACACTTAATGTGATTTAAAACCCAATAACACTATAAAATCGTGTCAGTAGTTTAACATCAACCATTTGTGTCTTAAAACGTTTGCATTTAACACGTGTTTTCTACCAAAAGATAATATAATAATGATTCACTTTTGCCATCCTTTCACGGCCATTGTTGCTGGTCCAAGCGGATGTGGAAAATCAAAATTTGTCACAAACTTTTTAAATGATTGCAAAGTACTATGCGATGTCAATTTTTCGGAAGTAATATGGTGTTATGATGAAATGCAACCTTTGTACAACCTGGAAAGTGTAAACTATAGTCAAGGAATACCTGATATTAGCATGTTTGATGGGAAGCAACCTAAACTTCTTATAATCGATGATTTGATGAGAGAGGCGGATGGACGGATTGTTGACATTTTCACGAAAGGTAGCCACCATAGAAACTTAAGTGTGTTTTATATTACACAAAATATATTTCATCAGGGAAAAGGTCAGCGTGACATCTCGCTAAACACGAGTTACATTATATATTTTAAAAATCCTAGAGATAAAACTCAAATTCGCCACTTGTCGCGGCAAGTTTACCCTGAAAATTCAAAATTCGTAGATGAAGCTTACAAAGATTCCACTAAAGATGCCCATGGTTACCTCATGATTGATCTAAAACAAAATACGGATGACTTATGTCGTTTCAAAACTAAAATATTTCCATATGATAAATATTGCACAGTATATATTCCTAAAAAAGGATTTAAATATAACAAGAATCAACAAGTTTTGGTCAGTTCTAAATGATGCACTCAAGTGTGAGCACACATAAACATCTACTTGAAGCGCTACAAGTACTCAAACCAAAACATCGTACAGCTTTGCTTAAAGCTTGTGATGATGATGAAATCAATATTATATGCGAATGTATTTATAATGTTTTAAAAGGGAAAATTCCACTGGAAAAAAAAGAAAGATCAAAATTAAGTAAACATAAAGACATATTACGAAAATTAGTTTCTAAGGGAAAACACAAACTTAGAAAAACCATTATTGTTCAAAAAGGCGGTGCATTTCTACCGGTTATATTAGGTGTGGTTTTAAGTGCTTTGATAAACTCTTTAACATAATCAAAATGGAGAATACTAAAAAAATGCTATTAGTAGAACAAGATTTCATTGAAAGACTCAAACACAGCGAGAATCTAATTGAAAACTCATCATCACGTCTAGACGGAGAGATGCAAAAAATACTTAAAAGTAATATGAACGATCGTGAAAAATGGGCATTATATTCTCAAGCATTACAAAGATTTTTACATTTTGCTGAAGCAAATCGAAAACCTTTGGAAATACCAATAGTTATGGATGGAATTGATAACTTTAACAATGATAATAAGGACTTATATTCAAAGCAAATAAAAAAGGAGGAAAATGTAAACAATGCTCCAGCTGTAGATCTGATCTTACAGAAACATAATATTGCTGCCACACCACCACCTGATACATCAAATCAACATTATCTTTTGGAGTTTACTCCATCTCATATCATACAAGGAATACCGAAATCTTATAAACAAAAAGCCATAACTTTAATTGATAATATTAAACTTCATACAAATAAAATTTGGTGGAAACGTGGAGGGGAAGTGGTTTTAAACAACCGCACCATCCCAGATACTAATATTGTTGATCTAGTAAACGATGTGATAAGACCTCTAAAACGCACAAAACCAAAAGGTTGGGAAGAATTTGCCATAGTTTTAAAAGACATAAGAGTACCTACATCTTGTATAGGTAACCCTGTTAACTCAGAATTCATAAACAGAGCTAATAGTGAGAGAGAAACTAACGAGCATCATTCACTACCTTCATCCATAAATACAAGAGACTCATCATTTAAAGTGAAAAACACATCGACGCCGATTTCCGGTAGAACACATACATCGACCAAAAGGAAATTAGATTGGGAAAAATGGATCCCCTTATAGATATTAACAGAATTTACTACGATGTATCGAACCCAGCCGGATACAGCAGCATTGATAAGTTAGCGAAGAAAATGAAAGGTAAAATGAACAAAAAGGAAGTAAAAAAATGGTTGCAATCTCAGGAAACATACACACTACATAAACCTGTTCATAGACGATTTACTAGAAATAGATACATCTTATCTAATTATAATGAACTTTGGCAAGCTGATTTAAGTGATATGCGTACTTATACTCAATACAATGATGGATACAAATATATTCTTTGTGTTATCGACGTGTTTAGTAAATATGCTTTTGCACGCGCAATGAAGAGTAAAAAACCTGAAGTTGTTAAATCCTGTTTTGATAGCATCTTTGCGGAAGCTAATGCCACTCCCCGTCATATTCAATCTGATAAAGGTACAGAGTTTGTTTCAAAAGTTGTAAGGGACTACTTTAAAAACAGGAATATTAATTATTACACAACTAATAATCCTGATATTAAAGCTAGCATAGTGGAAAGATTTCAAAGAACACTAAAAATGAAGATGTGGCGTTACTTTACATTTAAAAATACATATAAGTACGTTGACATCCTACAAGATTTATTATATTCATATAACCATAGCTACCATTCGAGCATAAAGATGAGTCCAAGCGAAGTAAATTTTGATAATATCATGACTGTTTGGCAAAATTTGTATGGAGAAAAGAAAAAAGAAATATATATAAATGAATGTCCCTCTCTTCAAATAGGTGATCATGTTAGAATAACTAAATATAAGCATATATTTCAAAAAGGTTATGAAACTAATTGGAGCGATGAAGTATTTGTAATTGACTCCATTATTAGGAGAATTCCCTGGGTCGTTTATACTCTGAAAGATTTAGAAGGTGAACCAATTACAGGGACATTTTATTCAAAAGAGCTACAGAAAGTCTTTTATGACCCCTCCACTAAGTACAAGATAGATAAAATAATGCAATCTCGTCGCGTCAGAGGTAGAAAGGAAGTGTTAGTCAAGTGGAAAGGTTATCCAAACAAGTTTAATAGTTGGATCCCGGCATCAGACTTAGAAAAAATATGAGTGAAGATAGTTTTTACCTGACACTGTTGAGCAACAGCTCCATTTCATATTACCCTGAAAACTTAACAACCAATTTCTTAACTAAGTTACCCAAAACTATTAAGTTAGAAGGGGAATGGGTCGTTGGTTTGGTGGAGTTTCATTACCCATGTACAATGTTTAATGTACAAGAACATGAAAACATTCTATACGTAAAAAAGAAAACACGTTTACAAAATGATAAGGTTTCAAACAAGAAAACTGATTCGGCCGTAGTTGTAGAATATAAAGCGCATATTCCTGCGACTGCATATGACAGTATTAATAATTTTTTAAGCGCTTTTAATGAGCATCCATTATTAAAAAATCATTTAAAATTGAGATATGATGAAATATCAAAACTCGTAAGGTTATCTTCTCAAGGAACCGATCTAATATCTTTAATTGCATCACCTCAGTTAAGTCTCCAGTTAGGTTTTGAACCAAATACTAATATGGCTGCAAAACCAAATGGGAAATATCCTGTTAACTTGTACTTGGGATTACCATCACAGCTCTTCATTTATTCGGATATTATTCAACCGCAGATAGTAGGTGATGTTATGACATCACTATTACGAATCATACCTCTAGATCCAACGAAGTACATTTATGGAGCATACAAAATGCATGGATTTTCACCAGCGCACTACGTACCTGTTATGCGCAGAGAGTTTGACACTGTTGAAATAGATATAAGAACAAGCATTGGTGGTAAAGTACCATTCCAGTTCGGTACATCGTGTATTAAACTGCATTTCAGACGTAGAAAATGACCCGCAAAAACATTAACGGTATTTGTCCTTACCAGCATTATTATTCGAATCAAGCTGGATCTGGAGTTGGCATTGTATACAAAGGTGTTGCTCATCAACGCGGTCATGGAATTGGTAGTTTCTTGGGAGGATTATTCAGATCTGTTTTACCTTTGTTGTCAAGTGGATTTCGAACTGTTAAGAAAGAAGCTTTAAATGCCGGTGTTGGATTATTATCGGATATGATGAATTCACACCCTATGGAAGAGTCTATAAAGTCACGTTTTAAAAATGCTAGCGCTAATTTGAAAAGGAAGGCCGATGAAAAAATTGAATCTCTCATGAGCGGCTCAGGGTATAAAAGAATTAGAAAGTCAAGCAAACGCATCATTAAGCGTAAAACCCTGCCACGACAACGATCTAAGTCATCAAAAAAAACTAATTTCGAAGATATTTTTTCTGTCTAAAAATGTCGTTTTTACATAATCATTCATGTGAATGTGCCAAGTCTGAGTTAGACTTATTCGCTCTACCATCAACTCAAACAAGTGTCGAAAGTGGTCAGTGGATTCATTACAAACCTATTTCATCATTAAGTGATGATGGACCAATAGAATTTCAAGTGCCAGGTACTGGAGATGATTATATAGATCTGTCCCACACCATGCTTTATATCAAAGCTAAGATAACAAGTTCGGACTCAAATGAAATTGCAAAAACTGTTCATGTTGCACCGGTTAATAATTGGCTTCATTCGCTTTTTAATCAGTTAGATGTTTATTTAAATCAAAAACTAGTGTCACCGCCAAATAATACATATGCATATCGCGCATATTTGGAAACTCTATTAAACTATGGTCCAGCAGCAAAAAACTCTCATCTGACCTGTGCTTTGTGGTATGGGGACACTCCTCATAAAATGGATGCTACAGATGACACCAATAAAGGATTTGCTAAGAGAGAGGAGTTAGTTAAAGTGAACAAAGAAATTGATATGATTGGTCATTTACATGGTGATATTTTTAACCAAGACAAATTTTTAATTAATGGTGTCGAAATGCGTATCAGATTGGTTCGTAGTAAGGAAGCATTTAATATCATGTGTGATAATGTAGACGTAAAAATTAAAGTTAAAATTACTGATGCCAGTCTCATTATTCGTAAGGCACGAATAAATCCTTCAGTATTAATAGCACATCAAAAAGTCTTGGCGACTTCAACAGCTAAATATCCCATCACCCGGGCTGAAGTTAAAGTTTTGACTATTTCTTCAGACGTACAGGCTAAAACTCTGGATAACATATTTTTAGGACAAGTCCCTAAAAGATGTATTATAGGTTTTGTAAAAAATTCCGCATTTAATGGCAATTTGAAGCAAAATCCTTACAACTTTGATAATCATGGAATAAATTTATTTAGTTTATATGTTGATGGACAACAGGTTCCCTCAAAAACATTACAACCCTCGTTTGCGGATGGTTTGATCGCATCAACTTACCATACACTGTTTTCTGGTACGGATATTCATTTTTTGAATGAAGGTAATGCAATAGCAAGAGAAGACTATGGTGGAGGATTTTGTTTATTAGCTTTTGATTTAACTCCAGATCTATCAGCCGGTTCAAGTTCACATTGGAATTTAATTAAACATGGAAGTGTCAGATTAGAAGTCCGTTTTGCAAGAGCTTTAACAACAACACTTAATTGTATTGTTTATGCAGAGTTTGATAATGTTGTGGAAATCAATAAAAACCGTGATGTAAGTGTTGATTACAATAGTTAAATATGACAGATGAATACTAAATCAATCACATCAGTAACGTAGTCTATAATGGATACATCGGAAATAAAATACTATCTGAGCAAAATTAATTGCAATATTGTATCAAATGTTTTTGCATCCAACAAAATGCCTGTGTTGGTTCAGCTGCCTGTTTACCTTATCAGCAATTTAGATCCTGATTATAAACCTGGCTCTCATTGGATCGCCATTTACATAGATATTAATGGTGTTGGAGAATATTTCGATTCATATGGGCGAAAACCAGAAGGTTATCATAAGAGGTTTTTAAAGAGGAATACAAAGCGTTGGTTTTACAATCACAAATCATTTCAAAACCTTTTTACCTCAGTTTGTGGGGAATATTGTTTAGTTTATCTGTATTTTAAGAATAAAGGAAAAACTATGTGTGATTTTCAAAGTTTGTTTTCTGAGAGTTCTCTATGTAATGATTTAATTGTAAGAAATATTTTTAAGTCAATTTTTATGAAATAAATTATATTTTTAACTAATCATATTTCCTGTTTTATTTTTCTTGGTTATGAATCTGTTTGGTTTTAAGGAGTAAATAAAATATTATTTATAGATCACAAATAGAAAGAAAACGTGATAAATAAAACAATAAAATAAATCATTTCAATTATAATAAAACTAAATTTGTTCTTACTTAACAATAAGTTCTCAGCAATGAGTCTTTGTGGATAATAAATTATGAGATAGTTTGAATACAAAAGTGTTTAAATTAAAGAAAAAAAGTATACAATGTTAAGCATGCAATCAAAATAAATTTAAATTATAATAAAACTAAACTTAAACTTATTTGTCATTGTCTATGGTAAAATTAACACAATCACTTTTGGCGGCCAACTGTTTCGTAATATTGTAGATTACGTCTTTTGTTTTTTCAACATGTTCGTCTGTTTCCGAGTGGGCGAAATATTTTATACGCACTTCTGCGTGTTTCCACTGTTGTGTTGGGGGAACGTTCTTTATTTTCGCCCAATCATATATTTCAATTTTGACGAGCTGCGACGCGTAAGCTCCGTCGTCTTGATTTGATTTAATAAATGCGACGCCGTCATCTGTGGCTTGGCTCACGCTTGATGAGTTTTTAGCAACCTTCTTTTTCTTCCGTTTCTCAAAGAAACCGTGTATGCTGTTACCAGGTCTTTTACTAGCGAGCGCTCTTTTTATTTTGTATGCGAGTGTGCCTTCGCCTTCATCGCTTGCTTCATCGTGGTTTTCACCATAATAATAATTTTTGAATGTGTTTTCTTCAGAAAGCTATAACAATGCAAAAAAAAAATATATAAAACAGGTCAGCAAAGTTGAGTTACACAGTAAACACAGTAATGGATAAAGGTTATATTATAACCAATCAAAAATTAAGACAAGTAGGTACAAATACAATTAAACACTGCATACTTACATCCATGTCAGCAACGAAACACTGCTACAACACTGAACTTTGCACTTCACGATTCTCTAGGGACAGGATCTTGTCTGATGAATTATTTGAGGCGATATGAGATGAATGTGCGGTGTGTTCATCGCTTTTATAGTTTGGTCGACTCGACAAGTTCAATCCTGCCCTGCACGTGGGGGATGCATCGAACACCTTTTATGGGAAGGATTTTTTTCAAGTTTAAACTTGTTTTTGTACGTATAATGAATGGAAACGATAAATCATTCGCTGCGCATACAATTCAAAGCATGGATTGTGTGCTTGAACAATAGTAGATAACGACTTTTGAGTGAATTATGTGAGACGGTACAAAGCGACTTTGTCTAGGCTTGCTTTCCTACAAGTTCAAACCTGATTTTGAGATTCCTCGAACACATTTTTTATTTAATGCATGTACAGCAATCGTACAAGTTTAAACATGTATTCTAAAGAAGCTGATGTTGACATTCCATACACCGGCCAAAGAAATCATCGTGAAATTGATTGTGAAAAGGTTCCATCATGGTATGCGATTCAGTTTCCTTGACCCTACTTTAACATTAATAGGTAAAGATTCGTTTGGTAAATTACAAAATCATCATCTCAATCTACATATAGCGCAAAAAGGTAGGTTAGGTTAGGGTAGTTTTTATATTAATCATTAAAGTTATGAATTTAACAGGAAAAAACTATTGAAAGAACAGCAACATTTTACAAACTGTTTAATCTAAATATTATATTATATAACGCAAAAAGGTTGGTTAGGTTAGATTAGTTTTTATATCAATCACCAAAGTTTATGAATTTAGCAAAAACGAAAATTAGGTTATTAAACAATAGCAAAAAACATCGTCTTACAAGTTGCATAGGAACCCTTCGATGACCGCCGCGTAAGAACGCAGGTAAAATTTTTTGCATGAATTGAACAAAAGAAAGGTTGATCCTTTGTATGACTCGCTGGCGAGGTGCGTCTATTGTGTTAGAAGTGAAGTACATAATGTAGCGCGTAGGTACCTGAAAGAGTGGGTGGAGCGTGATGAGACCTGGTCCAATCACTCCAAGTGGGGTGTGGCACGTTTATACATACTTTACTTTTTTTTTTTTTTTTTTTTTTTTATTTTTGACGCCCCCAAGTTCGCCATCTTGAAGGACCTAAAAAAAGTGATGGGGAATCGGCGAATCCCTACTACTCATAGGCTACTTTTTACCGAGAAAATATCTCATTCCCGCGGAAAAACACGTTTTAATCTACTTGAGCGGGGGCGCAGCCGCGGGCATCAGCTAATGGTAAATAAGAACAAAATATTTAGGAGTTATATTAATTTGTTTAAAGAAACAAAAATAGCACGCGATATTTCAAGAAATAAGCACAGGAAAAACTGATAACACAATTATTTTATTCAATACTGGGAAATAAAAAAAAAACAGTCAATTAGCGCAGTTATAAATAAAGTTATTTAAATTATTTCGTTGGCATTAAAGTCAGTTACCTACTGAAATCAGACAAATCGATTTTCACGTATTTTATTTTATAAAATACCTATCTATGACTGCAAAAAATTGTTATTCACACCAAGGCTCTTTAGAATGAATGTCCTTCGGCTGATATGATGAAACGACGATGATTATCCATTCTAACTTTATCCATAAAAATACGCTAGATGCTCCTTTGCGAAAAAAATTAGCAACTCCGTGGGAAATATTAGTCAACAATAAAAATGAACCACACCGTTCAAAAGGAGCACACCACTGGCGCCACCAACTTAACACTCCAGGTGGTCACTGTTGGAACTAAACATAAGTTGAAGAATATTGTTACGCAAATTAGAACGAGTCAAAGATCAAGCTGTTAAGCAACTTATTTTCTTATTATTTTGATTAATTAGGTTAAAGGGTCTCAAAACCATGATTTTTTTCGGTAAATTGAGTATCTTTACGTCGTAGGCCTTCTTTGACGTGACATTTAGAAGTCCTCTCATTCTGAGAGGAGACCTGTCTTCAGCAGTGGAACGTATATAGGCCGGGGCAGATTAAGATGGTTGGCGTTGGCATCGAATTTACATTAGATTCACTTGGTAAAGCCGGTACTTTACTTGACATTACGCCATTGGCATCTCCCTCGCTCGTACTAGAAACGCATTGAATCACGCAAATATTCGGCGAATACGCCAAGTGACGTGCAAGCACAAGACTAAGTATGTCGAATATTGTGAAACTATTATCTGCCTGCGGCTTGGCCTGTGTTAGAATTCCATACAAAAAGTTACGATAGTGTTTTTAAAGCACCACGGTGCCCGGACAACGCTATGTATTGATTGCAGACGAAGTAAAAAAATAGGTAGAAGAAGATCATTTTTTGGTATATTACCAATTTAGAAATGTCTCTTTGTTCTACCAAGGAAAGGTACCCAACTGGTGGGCTCAGTTTTGATTTATTTTAAAAAATAAATATGTTTAGAGAGTAGTCCAAATTAACAGACCCATATTTTTGTCGCATGCACCCACAAAGATGGGCTCACACAGTCACTTGGTGGGGGCCGGAGAACGGCCAGCGACGACGAGGCAGACCAAGAAGGAGATGGCGGGACGATTTGGACGTGTACGCAAAGGACTGGCCTGACATTGCACCGGACCGGGAGTTGTGGAGGTCAAGAGGGGAGGCCTTTGCCCAGCAGTGGGACACCATAACAGGCTAAAAAAAAAAAAATTTTTTTTAGCTACCCAAACTTGAGTAGCTAGTCCAAAGTACGGAAATGTGACTAAAACTTCTAACTTCTACTCGTATAGAAAAAATGTTTTCGAGCAAGTTGCAAATTATTACTGGTTTGATTTATATGTTTGAGAACATGAAAAAATAATGAGCACATGTTTTGTTATAGCGGCTCAACTCATATTTTCATAAAAAAAAGCATCCTTAAGATTTTATATTTCTCAACGGTGTTTCTTTTTAGGAAAATATGAATTTGATCCGATATAACAAAACACACGCTCATTATTTTTTCATGTTCTTAAACGTATAATCAAACCAGTAATAATTTGAAACTTGCTTGAAAAAAAAACTCCTCCGAACGGCTAAACCGATTATTATGAAATTTTTACTCCAAATGTGGTAGGTCTGAGAATATGTCGTAGGCTATTTTTTATAGCGGGGTAAGCTAGTATAATATAAGTATAAATAAAGTGCGACAGCAGCGCCACTGTAGCCGCACCGTTAACTTTGTTTATACATTCTGACTCAACCATAATAAATTCAGAATTACCAAAGGCCCATTATCATCACATGAATAATTTGCATATGCATAATATTCTGATCAAGGTTGAATTAGATAATAAATAAAATTATACATAATATTTATGGCGATGAAATCCGACACGCCGTTTGAGGGCATGGTCATGTTATATAACGGTGGAAACATATTTTGAGTAAACAAAGAACAATTATATGAAACCGTTGATAGAATTAAAAGCGCTCCCTGCTATACAAATAGTTAGATTTGAGGAGAGATGCTGTGTGGGAGCGCTGCTGGGACAGTAACCGTCGGCTCCAACCACGGGGAATTGGGCTGAATGACTGTGCACAACGGTCGACAGCCCGCCTGACTCAGCAAGGCGTCCCCATACATCATCATCATCATCATACAAATAGTTATAGTTTCCAATCACAGATCTTTATCTCGGATAATTGTATCGTTCCCGCAGAACAGTGCAATTTTTCGGGTAAAAAAGTACGCGTCTAATATCTCATTTACATTACTCCACATAGAAAATAGATTTCTATGCTCTGTTCAAGATAAGGCCCTACCCAGCTTTTGACGCATTTATTGCCTTCATTTAATCTCGTGCTGTATCATTACTAGCAAAGCTATAATAGTCCTGAAATTCATGTGTAAGATATTTGAGGATTCACTTTAATGAAAAGTGTTTATCGAAACACGATTACTTGTCTTGTAGTTCGCTCAATAGAGAAAAAAAAATCCAAAGTCGTCTCTAAAAAATAAAATAAATTCGTAGTACGACGTAAATACTGCACGGCAGGTCATGACGTTTTGAATGTTGACAAAACAAGATGTTTTCTAGGGCGTGGTGTTGCTACATTTTTAAAATGTGTATTTGTTTCAGTAATAAGATGAAAATACCTAAATACACGCGCAGCCTAACCAGCATAAAATATCTTGAGCCATCGTGCTTCCCCCATGTCCGATAGTCAATAGCTCTAGTTCTCCTTCGGCCATCGGACGGGGAACTCGTGTGGCTCGCGCTTACGCACGGCTTTGATTCTAGCCGCTCTCATGTACACATACACGAGTGCATAAAATCGATTAGCGCCAAAAGTTCGGTAGGGCCTTAACGAACCACGAAGATAACATAGCCGCATGTGATTGGTCAGAGGTCACGTGCCGTGGACATATTTGTCACGGGATAAAAACCGTGACTGCCTTTACTGGACTCCCAATAATTGGAGCCTGCCAGCTTAACGACTCATAAATTGATCAAAATATTATTAATCACGGGTCAGTTTTATGTAAAAAAAAGTCTGGAAGAAATCATTGGATTGAGTTTCACTGCCCTAATGTCATTTCGACTGCCATTACTTACTGATAACAATTATGAGAAGCGGTTTGAAATTCAGAAGCAAACAAGTCTGAGGACGGGGTGAGAATGTGAAATTGAGTTGTTAACTTTGCTATTTTTACTAGAGATGAGCAAACAATTCGATACAGCAAAACATCTACATTCGATATTTATTTCTAAGTATCAAATATAAGTATAAATATGATTGACTGGGTCAATGCATCTCTCAAGGATAATGTGGATCTGGAGCGGGAGCGCAGGGCGCTGGCAGTCAGGAGTAATATGTTGATTCGCAGGTTTGCAAAGTGTACCAAGAACGTAAAGATTACCCTTTTCAGGGGGGTATGTATTACAATACCGAAGTACGAAAGACCGAATGTATTAAAATATTGAATGGGTCAAAAGACCGACACGATTTTTTCTGAACTCGTAAACATCTCAGAATTTATTAAAATGGCATCATACAGAACCCATTAGGTTAGGTTAGGTTTGTTTTATAACAATCTTAAAAAGTTAACGGTTTCAGAAAAAAATCGTGTCGGTCTTTTGACCCATTCGATGTTTTAATACATTCGGTCTTTCGTACTTCGGTATTGTAATACATACCCTTTCAGGGCGTACTGTCAATCATTTTACACTTGCAGCCTGTGGATTAACTTTACTCGAACGGCTTACAGCGCCTTGCGAGTCCAGTACAACAATGCGTTTAGGATGTTGTTGGGGCTGCCGCGCCATTGTAGTGCGTCGGGAATGTTCGCTGAGGCGCAGACAGATGGCTTTCACGCCATTATGCGTAAGCGTGTAGCGTCATTGTTGCGGCGCGTGCGTGGCAGCGCCAATAGCATCTTGGCCATTGTTGCAGAGAGGACTAATGGCCCATTCCTGCAGGCATGGGATGCCTTGCATCTCTCAGCGAGAGCTGAGTAGGGTTTTTTAGTGTATTGTTGAAGCGTAATTTTTTTTTTTTTTTTTTTTATTAGTATTTTATTTTTATTTTTCTTTGTGTCTTAGCTTGATGTATTTACTAACATAGGTTTAAGGTTACAATTGTTACTAACACATTATGGATATTTAATGTCTGAAATAAATTATTATTATGTTGGTACGGATTTCCGATCACGGGCCCATGGGGACCCGGTCATTTGAAAGGCATTCATGGGGCCGAAGCCAACATGAAGAGGCCTTTGGTACCATATAATATAAATGAGATGGGCGCAACTACGGAGGTCTATCCCCTAATACACCATGAGGATGTGCTAGCGGACAGTCCTCCAGAAGCCTGTAGTTAGAGCAAACTATTGCCAGGTAGGAAGCGACATGGAATTGGCTATGGGGTTGGGATGTTGTGGACAGGATTACCGGGCTATGGAGCGAGATAACGGATTATTATTATTATTATTATTATTATATTTTTTATGAGCTTTGTTATATTTCATATTAACTATGTATTCTACTTATTATAATGTATTTGTATTACTTTCATCATGTCATGAAGCTTTTGTTCAGTCCGTCCTTCCACTATGTGTCCACAACTTCAAAGCTGCACACTTGGACGTGCGACTTTGTCAAATCATTTTGTACGGGGACTGTGAACGTATGAAATTCGTGTATACGTGAAACTCATAATTTCTTGCAAGGTTCTCAGATAAACAGTGCTTTGTGTTAGGTTAATCGTGAAATATTGTGCAAAGCCCTAATAAAAACAGACATTTTTTTTAGCTACGATATAGGACTCTAGTAAAAGAAAACTCAATTTTAGCCCTGTAAACTAGTTTTTTTTCCAATTAGATTCTTAATTGATGACCGGATGGCCTAGTGTTTAGAGAGCTTGACTACAAAGCTTGAAGTCCTGGGTTCGATCCCCAGTTGGGGCAGATTTATTATCAATGAAAAATATAAATGTTTGTTCTCATGTTTTGGATGTTTAATATCTTTTTAAGTATGTTTATCCGTTTTGCCTAGTACCCATAAGTCATAACACAAGCTTTTCTTACTTCGGGACTGGGTCAATTGGTGTGAATTAACCCATGATATTTAATCTTAATTGCTTAAAAAACAAATTAATGGTTGGCCGATTGTGTTGACAAAGAAGTAACGTCATAACTGGCTAATCGACTCCTAAACTTTATCCCGTGGCGTATCCGATGGACACCATTTGTCCCTCACCGGTCATCGGTCATCGGTCACTACCAGCACAAAAATTAGAGGGACAAATTTGAATGGGGTCCATCAGACGCTGCACGGGTTAAACTTGTAAGGCCCATTTTTTTTTTTATCTTTCTATTACTTTAGACGAAGCCAATAATCCCAGTTTCGTGATTTTGGAACTTTTTGCTCATATTTAGAGTTCTTATTTCATTAGAAAAATTGTAGTCACACAGTACAATTGATTTGTACATTGTAATGTACACTGGGACTTACTGGGTTATGATAAATGAGGCGCATGTGATTTGAGATCGTGAACCTTTAGTTCCTGCAGTTGGTGAAAGTCTGTATTGATGACTGTGATCGGACAATACACGGCAGATGGTTCCAATTACTGAGTTTGTCGATCATTATCTCGTGTAACGCACGCGTATTATTTTAAAACGTGTACTGACGCCGCTAGAAGTTGTTAGGGGCAGTGGCCATATTGTTTATTTTTCTTCCGCGCCTTCTTCCATCAGTTGGTGGGTTCGGCCCTCTTAGTTTTTAGACGCTCTGTCCTGGGTTGTCTGTGTGTCCAGCTGAGCCCATTCTACGTCTTTGGTATCGAAGAGGCCATATTGTACATACTCAAAATGGTACGGATTAGACTATCAATATTAATGCTATACTTACATAATGACAATATTATCGTGGGTCTCAAAACATCCTGAAATTCACTTCAGAATTTTTACGATACTGCAATAAAGTAAACGTACCAATGCTCGACACCTCAACACCCAGTAGACGACACCCACCGGTCACCTTTTTTACTATGACATAAGATTTAAGGTGCCATGTATTGGGTCAGTGTCGAGCACGGGGACGTTTACCTTACTCTTTGGTAACTAACGGGGTTTTTACGACTAGTCTGTCCATTACCACTTCATCTTCTATATTCTTCGATCCATTCGCTTTATTCGCATATAAAGCTCAGAGCACAGCTCTCCTTAGCTTGTTGCATGAGTCTGAGCCTCTCCAAAATTCAAGTAAAATATTATAGAGATAATTAAACACTGTTGCTGCTGCCTGTACCAGCAACGACAATAATTACCTGTCCGCATAGATAATCCGCGGCCATTGTTAATTTGTTATAGTCACATTTGTTGTGAAACACTTCAGTAACTGTTACTTAACTGACAATTATATTATATGGCTGCAAGTCATAAATTACCGCTGTCTCTTTCGATATAATTAAGAAGCTTTTGCCGACTACTTCTGAAATTACTGTGCCAATTCCCATAACTTATTTCACCCATTGAAAGGTTCAGTATAAAAACAGAAAAAACGCCATAGAAATAAAATTTGAAATCTGCATTTTGATTAGGTATTTATATAAAAAAAATTATGTATAGGTAGGTACGGTCAAGTGCAAAAATATATATACTTTAACAAATTGTCAAAAATATCTATACAACTCTATGTCACTGACCATAAGGTTGATGTTTACATTATTTTGACGCGATGACTGTATACATGTATATAATAATTCGTATCGCCACCGATTCATCTCTACAACGCATCATCATCTAGAATAATACCTATGTACTAAGCATTAAGGTCTCATTTTATCATCATCATCATTTCAGCCGAAAGACGTCTACTGCTGAACATAGGGCTCCCCCAAGGCTCGCCAAACAGATCGGCCCTGCGCCATCCGCATCCAATGCGTTCCCGCTACCTTCACCAGGTCGTCGCTCCATCTTGTTGGAGGCCTACCTACACTGCGTCTTCCGGTCCGCGGACGCCACTCGAGAACCTTTCGGTCCCATCGGCCGTCAGTTCTACGGGCGATGTGCCCTGCCCACTGCCACTTAAGTCTAGCGATTCTTCGAGCTATGTCCGTGACTTTAGTTAAGAAAGAAAGAAAGAAAGAAAATACATTTATTTACAACATCACAAGACACATCATCAATATTTTACAAAACAAAAGGCAACACTAAAGCTAAAGATAGAATGTGTCATTGCGGTTGCAAATCGGACACTGGCTCAGCATAATGCTGAGGCGTTTAAAACACCCCAGCGCTGATTTTCAGCCAGCACCGCTGGTGACACCCGGATCGCTGTTTAGATAGAGTTCTTGCGCGGATTTCATCATTTCTGATGCGATCCCGCAGAGAAACTCCAAGCATAGCCCTCTCCATCGCCCTCTGAGTGACCTTGAGCTTCCTTATAAGACCCATCGTTAGCGGCCACGTCTCAGTGCCATAAGTCATAACTGGCAACACACACTGGTCAAAGACTTTTGACTTGAGACACTGCGGTATATCGGATGACAAGATATTGCGGAGCTTCCCGAACGCTGCCCAGCCGAGTCTAATTCGTCGATTGACCTCTTTCTCGAAGTTGAACCTACCCAATTGGATTGTATGTCCCAGATAGATATAGTCGATTTTATGGTCCATTTTATGGTCCCACAAAAAACAAATAAAGCTCTACCTACTTATTTGTCTAATATCATTGATACAGTAAGCATCATTGGTTACGATTTTTACCTGACTGCCGCAGGGTTATATTTTTCGAGAGTATGTATTTATGTATGTATGTCCGACAATGTTGCTCATACAAAATGCGGTCTGCGTTCAATTTGACCTGACCGCAGAACGCATCCAGTGTGGCAAATTCTTAAAGCGTTGATTTCCAAAAAAACAACAGCCAAAGCAGCAATCGCCCCAGTGATTTAGCATTTCTTTTTCACTTCACCTTGACGCAATTGTCTTTTATCTTTAAGCCGGACGACCCAGACTCACGCAACTGAGCTTAAGTCAACTAAATGCAAAAATATTCATCGAATTATGAAATCATAAATCGATCTGTACCGATAATTACTACACGCGTTTGCGCAATTTAAAGCGCATGCAATCCTTTAAACTGTGTGATTATGATTTGCAATCGCATACAAACAACATTGGACTAGTCTTTAGTAAACTTTGACGTTTTACTGCAGGGCATGTCTCATTATGCCCTGCAGTAAAACGTCAAAGTAGGCCGTAGTTCCCACGTGAGCCCAGTACGGATAAGGAACTTCGCACACACCATTGAAATTCTTTGCATATGCGTACAAGTTTCCTCTCGATGTATTTCCTTCAAATTTGAAATGTTTTTTTTTTGACGTAACAACGTCTAATAAATCGATGAACGCCGGCTGCACGCACGAAAAAGGATGACGCAATGTAACGTACATGTACGTATATGTCCCGTACATAACAGTGAAGGCCAGGATCTATAGTACAGTCGTTGCCCTCACTTAAGTATCCACTTAGATACGTGGATTTGAATGCGCACTGGAGTTGAATGAATATTATAAACATAAATGTGGGTAAATGTTTGTATGGTATAAGATCAACGCATGCCTAGTTGAACAAACTACCGTTTCTAATACCAATAGGTGCTTATTTTTGCTCATGCTATTAACATACTTCGTGGCTTAGCGGTCGAGTGCTGGCTTACAAAACGTGAGGCCTAGGGTTCGAGTCTCAAAGATGATTACTGCAGTTAATTTCGTTTTGCGTTTTTTTTTATGTGCTTTTCGAATTAAGTAGGTTGTTTAATAAGTTTACAAGTTTTATTTAAATTTGAATCTAATACAGAATTAGTGTAAATGAAAAAATAAAATAGGTTTTAAAAAAAGATTTTTATTTTCTTACAGAAAAACACATTTTGTTTAATTCGATTAACATTATTTATTCTGACAATACCTGTAAACAAACTATAACATTTCGTAATTTAAAACTACTAATGAGTTAGGAAAGTGAGTGTTAAACATAATTGCTACTTATGATTTAACTTATTTTATAAAAGCAGATAGGCACATAGTGAATCATCATGTAAATATTTAGACAGAAACATGCGTTATGTTTTATCTAAACTACAATACCATCACTTGGCCATCTTACTTAAATATTTACAAAAATAAGCTTAGCAGTTTCAAGCGGGCAGAAGAAACTTAGTTATTTAATTCTCAATACCTCAAGGATCTACCTTCATTGTTGATTATTTGTTGAAGGCGGCTTCTCATACTATTTACTAGTGTTAAACTTAAGTCACTACCTCGCATATCTATGCGAAAATTCAAAGAAAAAGGAAGAGTCCCAAGTTGAATAAACTAGTTCCCTGAGGTATTGCGTTGTCTTTACGTTAGATGGATACGTTAGACCCCATAAATATTCGATAACGTTTAGATCTGGAATTTTTGACGGCCAGTTAATAATAATAATAAAATCGCCCAAAACATCAAAATATTTTGCGACCACCAACTTCCACAATTTCACCAGGCCCCATAGTTGACATCTATCCCCAATAAGCTAAGGTTTTTCTGCCGCTAGTTCTGGTTAGTAACCCACAAGTCCCACAACATTAATTAAACATAATCTGCGTGTTTCCGCCATATTTAGTATCTTGCGATCATCTTTGTCAGACATAAACGACTTTTCGTCAGTCAATACTGACTGATAACGTATAGTTTCGTGTGATATTGTCACACCAAACAAAATTTAAATATTCTTCAGCAAGACGAACCCTTTGTTTTCGGTGAACGTAGGACAGTGCGATTTATTTTCTGGACAGTATTTTTTAAACCCAGCAGTGTGTTTCAGCACTGTCTTTACTGCTTTACCGTGAGCAGTTGCTAGGTTGATAGCAAAGGGTTTGCAGTATGTCTTGCATCAATGTCTTGATAACGTGCAGATTGAGGTGTAAACATAATAGGTTGAAAAACTGGCCGCTTCCTTTCTATGTCGCCAGAATCTCCATACCGTTTTACCCACAGCTTGAAGGTTTCTCTCTGTAAAAGAAAATTATATTAAGTCTAATGTTTATTTTATTACCTATCTACTTTTTATCATAATGCAAATTTATACAAACAACATAACGAAACTATTATACAACGGTTAAAGGTTTAAACTTTACAAGATTTGCATAATATTTTAACTTACCGTATTAAATTGAGCTGACGAGCTATTTCACCAATAGAAGTGTTATGCTCAAATAACACGACTATGTTTTCCTTCATAAAAGTAGTAAAATGAATGGATGACATCGTAGAAATAAATTAGGTTGGTATGTATTTATTTAGCGTAGTGACACTGTGGTTGGTCCGAAGGCAAAAAACGAATCGCTTAAGAAAAATCTATATTGCGGTAGAAAATTGACGAGTAAATAATCTTAATTGCGGGTAAATCGTTTTAAGTTGAGAACGAATGATGATGAAACATTTCTAATGACGTCAGTTTGCAACAACCAGTTTTAATTTTCGTAGTGTAAATTAAGCTATCGTTTGGTCCAGTGGTCTGGATGCCGGCTTTGACGCACGAGGTTGACGGATCGATTCCCAGCATACTAATTGAAGTTTTTTGATTTTCCAGCTTCTAAAATTTCAAGAAGCGAGGAATAAAATAGCACACAAAATCTTATACGAGTGTGACAACAGGAATAAATAATAATAAAGTGAATTGATTCTGACGATAAGCAGCGCAGTGCTGCCATCTAGTAGTGGCAATAAATGAAAGCAAAAAAAACTGACACGAACGGAATAATAAGCCGAGTTTAGACCTAAGACTAAGACCTGAGAGAAAAAACGCGCAAGTTGCATACATTGCGAGGCAGCAAAGCGAGCGAGATTGAAGTGGCCAATCCAGCGCTGCTATGTAATGCAACTTTCACATTCTTGCAAGTCTACACTTTGATTTAATTATTTGAATTGTGATAGTGACCAACTGTGCTGTGCCATCTATGTATGTATGTATGTAGTTAAGAAGGGCAGTTAATAATATCGCCACTACTTTATAAAAATCTCGTATCTCAATTCAATACGTAAACCAAACTGAACTTTATTGCACACTCAGTAAAGTTCAATTAGCCAGATTATTGATTTTGAGATACGAGCTTTTTTCAAAGTAGTGACTATATTCACAGTAGGTTGCGCAATGATTTTAATTTTGAGTAATACTATTAAAAATAAAACAATTGTTTTCTTTTTAATAGTGAAAATCGTCACTACTTTGAAAAAAGCTAATATTATCGATTTACAAAAAAATTAAAATAGGAACGAAAATACAGAAATACAAAATTTTATCAAATTACATATACCTATTAATTTGTTTAAATTCCATAACAACATTCATACATATTATTTTTAACATTCAAAGTAAACAAAAAAAAATACACTGCAACAAAAAAGACAATTCGTCCTGAGTCTCGAATGCAAGGTATTTCATGAATGAAATCGTCACTGCTTTGAAAAAAGCTCGTATCTCAATTCAATATGTAAACCAAACTGAACCTTGATGCACACTAAGTAAAGTTCACTTCGCCAGATTATCGAATTTGAGATACGAGCTTTTTTAAAAGTAATGACGAAATGTAGTTTGTAGAACTACTTTTTAGCGAAATAAAGTAGGGTAATAGTAGTAATAGTAGTAGTGCGCGTTCAATACCTCTTATTCAACGTGGTTACTTAAGTGAGGCAATCGTGTGTACTAGCGCTCGGGTAATTTTTAATGGGGGGGGGGGGGGGGTGAGGGGGGGATTTTGCCGTAGGATGCACCGTTTTCAAAATATTTGACAAAACACCGGTTCTCGTCCGATCACCGAGGTTAAGCAACGTCGGGCGCGCGGTCAGTACTTGGATGGGTGACCGCCTGGTTTCATTTTTGTTTTTTGAATGTTTTGTTATGACGTTGTCACGTTAAACTATCGTCCGTAAACAGACTTTTTTTTCGAATACTAGGTGCGAGTCCGGGCTCAGACCCTCGACTCTCTGATGGAGAGCCTACTAGGCTACCACGACTTTAATGTATTATATAGCATATATAACGAATATAGAGCTTTAACCCTTAGTTTGACTTCATCATCCCAGCCTATATACGTCCCACTGGAGGGCACAGGCCTCCTCTCAGAATGAGAGTGGTTGGGCCGTAGTTCCCACGCGGGCCCAGTGAGGATTGGGAACTTGTTTGACTATAAGTACAATGCTGCTCCTGTTGTGTGTCGGAGCATTCATAGTGCTAAAATCACAAAAGCTATATTTTATTGAATTTTTATTTATTAAATTCACTCATTTAGTGATCTTGTCACTGATCATTGCTTTGGCATGCGACGGGGTGGCATTGATCAGTGCTAGGACATACGAAGGATAAAAATGTTTCAATAATTTCCAAAATTTCAAGGTATGACTCTCATCTAGGTCTTAAGCACTTCATCAGTTAGAAAATGTTAGGACTCAGATGTTTAAATCCCATTCTCATTATCATGGGATAAAACGTAGCCTATTATGTACCTACTCAGCGGCAAATCTAACCGCCCACATTACATACATGTTTCTAAGGAAGGAGGGCGATTAGATTTGCCGCTGAGTATATTTATCCAGAGATCCAGTTATCTAGACACGAAATTTAATAAAATCTGTCGAGCTGTTTTAGCGTGGAGGAGATCAAACACATTCATAAACTTTTGCATTGTTAATAGTCAGATGTAGTGGTCATGTCATGTCTGAATTATCTTAACCCTAAGTACCTAATGCTATAATGTTACTTTATGTTTGTCCTTAATCTTCTTAAGCTTATAAACTCAAACTATTGGGTAACAGGTCTCCCCTTACAATGAAAGGCTCACAAAAACTATCGATATTTAAAAACTCTTAACTCAGCAAGGCAACATCTTTCACTTTTTATTTATCTGTATCTGCGTTTTCTTGATCTTATCTCTTTTATTTTACAATGTATTGCATGTTATTACGGATATAAAGAGGTTTAAAGAGTTACGACAAATTGTTGTAAAGTGAAATAATTGTTCTGAAGATCCGCGATTGTTTACAACTCTATTGCGTTTTAAGTTACAGAATAAAAGCGACTTTACGTTAGTATCAATACGAGTGAATATTTGTTCTCAACAGACACTCAAATTTCTCAAAGTCAGGTAAATGTCGTGTTTGAAATACATTACACATTCTTAAATTCTGCTAATACTATTTTAATTGTAAATGGGAAAATTTGCAAGTAAAAAGATTTAGATGAAATTTGGTGTGCGGATAGCTGGATCTCTGGAAAAACACATAGGCTTCTTTTTATCCCTATGTACCTACGGGATCGGGATAAAATCGCGAAATTTCAACCGTTAGATTTGGCGATATGAAAATTGTCACATTATAATGAAGAGCACGTTGTAGTTTTTGGTACTTCTCACTGAAAATTTTGTAAATTAACAGTCAACGCGAGTGAAGCATTATACCTGTGTAGCTTACATATGTCACCTGATATTTATACTAACATCCATTGTTGTTCATAGTATTTGATTATTGCGCTGTATCGGAGAAATTTCGACACAATCACACCTCCATTTTAATTTCACATTTATCTCCCAAGTCTCAAGACAAGAAGCGATATCATTTCTAATTAGTTTTAATAATCTTGTTACTTACTTAGTATGTAAACTGTACAAGTAAGTTATTTTGTTATAATAACTACTTAACAAGAGTCGTTTTCATTTGAATGCGAGTCACAAAATATGTTTTAGCTATTGTTTTTAATATAAGAACAACCTTTATGAAAGAGCGAATTCCTGCTAATAAAAGTGGTTTATTTAAAAGGAGGATTCGACACCACCTCCACCTGTAAAAACCTTTGTTGAAAATAAATAATTTTGAATTGCGAATTTAGTTTTTTTTAAATTTTAATTCTAACATTTCTAAACCTCTCACGTTCATAAAATGTACCACGAAATGGTTGCAAAATTTTGCTGTTTTTTTTCTCAGCATGGTCTGTCCGGTGTGCCAACAAAGATAAGCGACGCATGAGTCGATTCGCGGCCACTTATTGTTCTCGCGTTGCTCGTTTCATTTATTACCATAATTTAAATAAGCTGTGCTAATTCTTATTTATGTTTGGCTAGCAAATGAAAGCTACGGGTCAGAGTTTATTCGGATAAGTTTTTAAAAGTTAATGTGAAAGTTCAGTTGGTTTGTTTCTGTCTAGCTATTATTAGGTAAATACAAGTGTACCAAAACTCAACGATAACCTGTACCAAGCCAGAGTTCAAGTTATACCGTTCTGGAAAACATATAAAGATCCTTGTCACTTATTTAAGCGATAAGTAGTACTTTTAAGTAGTAGTTTCTGTAAAAAAGTTCTATCGTCGCTTGCCGAAGTGACAATACAGTACAAATATTCTTTATTGAACACCAAAACAGTACCTAAAGAAAAATTAATCTAATATATAAAAATCTTGTTATCGAACTCCTCCTAAACGGCTCGACCGATTTTTATGAAACTTTTTTCTCTGTATTCGGTAGGTCTGAGAATAGGTCGTAGGCTATTTTTTCTACCCCTATTCTTCGCAGACGGAGTCGTGGGCAACAGTTAGTAAAAATATAAATTCAGGCAGTATATGATACATATATTTTGTACCAGGTTTAAAATTTCGCCTTGTGTAGTGTTTTGATTGTTTTCTGATTGATTAGAGCTTTTAAGAACTTTTTAGTTTTAACATTATAGGTATCAATTAAATATTGGCAGCGTCTCTACTGTATTCGATGTATTGAATCTGATCCATGAGGCATTGCAAAGCATGGCCATCTTATTACAATCGTTGCACAACGGAAGCAGAAATAAAAAAAAAAACCGGAAAAGTGCTAGTCGTAGTACGTTTGTTGTATGGGAGCCCCCCTTAAATATTTGTCTTATTTTAATTTAATTATTTATTTAAAAATGAATACATAACTAAATAATCTGTGAATATTTCAAGCGTCTACCTGTTGCCGTTATCAATATCGAGCAAGAACGAGCAAAAAAATCACGCTTGTTGTATGGGAGGGGAGCCCCCTTAAATATTTATTTTATTCTGTTTTTTAGTATTTGTTGTTATAGCGGCAACCAAAATACATCATCTATGAAAATTTCAACTATCATGGTTCCTGAGATAGGTACAGCCTGGTGACAGACGGACGGACGGACGGACGGACAGCGAAGTCTCACTAATAGGGTCCCGTTTTTACCCTTTGGGTACGGAACCCTAAAAACACTATCTGAATCAGTGGCATTGGTTACCAATACACAAACATCATTTCGTCATTTCGTCACAGAGTATATTGTTGTTTATTCATATCACACATGATTGATTGATAGTCAAAGTCAACTGATTTTTGTGTTCAATGACTTGGTGTCTATGCGGTTGAAAGAACTCAGAATTGAAGAGCCTTTTCATTCACAAGCGTGGGAGGTAAAAAAGTCAAGTGCGCGTATAGCGTTAGTGTACCTATGATAGAATTTGGCAATCGACAAATAGCAAAGTAGTCGGTAACGTATGATAATTCAAAGAAAATAAATGTACCTACATACGCTGCTTTTCTAAAACAACACTCAAATTTTAAATAGGTAACGTATAATTTCGAATTAGTGCGTTGTTTTAGAAAAGCAGCATTATATTTTAGCATTAGAAAGAAGTTAAGCGATCTTGACGTGTCTTTTCATTGAAAAACATTTTTTGAAAAATAACTCACAGCATATATGTAACAATAGCAAGGAAATAATGATCATATACATTATTTTTGTTTCATAATTATGTAATAGTAGGTACTATTTTTTTAAGAGGGTTTATACCTGCTGAGCTGGCAACGTTGCATTTTTGTTAGTTTTTCTCGATTATTCCATAAAAATTGAATGAAAATTAAAAATGTTTTGAATACAAATTGTTCTAATATATAAGTTAATGTGTCTACTGCAGTAATAATTCGTGATAGACTTTTATTTTCTTTAAAAACGAACAAATTATTACCTAACGGTATACACCAAATCCCCCACGAATATTAGTGGAAAAATTGTAGAGGAAAAATAAACCTAAAGGTACTTCCTGTTTTATGAGCTTGGTGGCATTAGGTAATATCTATGTTTACACATAGACATAGACAAAATTTTGTTCTACATCAAAAAAAAAGAAAATACAAATAATATTCAAAAAGCTTACTTAAGAGGATACGATGCGCACCATTTCTCCATACAAACGTAATCCCCTGTTTCCTCCGTGGATAATGGCTTTAGAGCCAATTTTTTTTTACTGTGTAATCTGTATCTACCACAGCTGTGCCCCTAGGTTTCGTTTTTTTTCCATATTTCAATTAACATAAGAAATATGAGCTTTCAAAAACTGAAAAAATTGCCCAATTTCAACGTCATTTTCAGACACTCATCAGAAAAGAATCCCTCATATAAACAAAAAAAGGAAAACATAGGGGCATAGCTAAATCTATCCTCTAATTATATTTGAAAAAAAATAATTTTATTGGTCCAGTTTTCGAGAAGAAAACAGGGGATTACGAAATGCTGTTTTGATCAATTTTACGCGCCTATTAACGGTCTGAGCAGCAGTTGTCCCGCTCTCGCTGTACTGACACGGAGGGGTTCGGGCGAGACAGCGACATTTCATTAAAATACCTATTTCTCAAAAGTCTCTCAGCCATCGTACCCTCTTAATGATGTCGAAAAAGAATTTGACTCGGCATTAAGCTGCTGCAGTAGGTAGTTAGTTGGGTGGGTAGGTGGGTAGGGGGTGAAGTAGTTTTTCCATTACCGACGTGTATTTTTGTCCTCATAGCTACTTATTCAACTTACGGTTAAGTATTTCCCAGGAATCTTCCGAAATAAACTTAGAGACGCTTATACCGTTAACTAGCTTTTGCCCGCGGCTTCGCTCGCGTGTACCATGAGTATTCCAAAGAACCAAGATATCAAGCAAGCAAGCATACAGGCAAGCAAGCAAGCAGGTCCACAATTGACCAAGAAATCGGTGAACATACCTACATAAAAAAATACATAAGGTGGAATGCATAACCTCCTCCTTTTTTAGAAGTCGGTTAAAGAGCCCTTTGCGGCCTATTTACAGTATAAACTTACAATACTTATACTTACTACTTATTTTAGCTTTTTACAACCAGTAAAACGCAAAATCCCGTTTTTTCCCGTTGACCTTTTTTCACGGATTTGTAACACGGGTGAAGCGAAATTAAGGACAGTTATGCGTAAGCCTCTTTTCATTGCGATATTTCCAGGCTATTGAGATAAATATTGAAGTCTCAACCGTTGAAGTTAGAGCTATAAAATCCTGAAGTCTCAAACGTTAAAGCCAGAGATATAAAATCCTGAAGTCTCAACCGTTAAAGCTAGATATAGGTATAAAATTCTGAAGTCTCAACCGTTAAATCTAGGGACGCAAAATCCTTAAGTATCAATGGTTAAAGCTAGAGATACAAAATTCTGAAGTCTCAACCGTTAAAGCTAAAATCATCAAGTTTAAACTGTTCAAGCTAGAGTAAAATCCTGAAGTCTCAACTGTTAAAGCTAGTGATATAAAATCTTGCCGTGTTCTTAACGCAACGTAAATTAAGATCAGTGGGAATTTAACAAAATCCCAGAATTCTATCCCGCTGCTAGACAGATGCTGCAATGGTTGAAACGAGCAATGCCGCGGTTAAGGCTATGTTAAAAACTAATCACACACTTGACTTTCAATCTTATTCAGTTAAAGTCAACAGCCCGTTCACTTTTGCGGTTGACATGCCTCGTGGTGCTAAATAAATTGAAAGCGCATGGTCGTGACCTAGCCGAGTGCATTGGTATTACAAGTGCTATCTAATTAGATGGGGCGAGTAAAATATGACCAAGTGGCTAGTTACCGTCCTAATCTTTGGTGATGGTACGTAGGTTAAGGTTGTCACAACTATGTGATATAACTCTTAGTGACGCCTAGGAGTAGTGCCGGCGTTAGAGAGGGGGGGAGCGCCAAATTTCAGGGGGCGATCGGTGGGGGCGGGATGCTTCACCCGCCAAACTGGCACTCGAATTTGATTTCCTTAAGAGGGCGCCACAATATTCTTGCCCGCGGTGTCAGTGGTCGTAACGCCGGCACTACCTATGGTGGATAAGGATTTAGAAAATTACTCGCTCAAACTATTGTACAGTCGCGGAATGAAACTCGACTCTATGTCAACGAGTTAAGGTCGAAAAGTGACGAACCTTTTCATTCCGCTACAATCCATCCATTTCCATTTGTTCTCCAAATAAAACTATTTAAGTATAGTAGACAAGCTAATTGGGGATGTCTATTTTTTTGCAATGTATAGTAAATCGAAAACCATTTCGAGATAAATGCTTTTTAACTCGTTTTCTGTAGTTATTTAATTTTAATATTATGTAATGAATTTATTATATAATAAATAAGCAATGACCTTCATTTGACATTGGTGTAAATTGCGTGACCGGTTCAAGTCGTACTTTATTCTATGTGGTTAGAATTCTTCACAATTTACGCGTGGACTATACTACGGAGTTTGATTTGGACCCGCTGTCTGACATCTAGCACTTTGACAGTGCCAGTAAAGTGACACAGTGTATAGTGTACCACTACGCAAAAAATAATTAAAGGGGTTGCCTTATCGTACGCATTTAGATAGATTTAGAAATTTGGCATTGTGGGAGCCCTCAATTATAATCTGACGTCATCAACTAAAATAGTTTCAATAATTAATTTTGAAAAAAGTAGAGAAGTAAATGACAAAATATTGAAATTAGTTCCTTATAATTGACTTTTCTATACAAAAAAAAAATATAAAAACCACTGGTAATTTTTTTTAGACATTCCCAATTCGGGTCATACACATTTTTTGTTCGCGTCTCTCATGTTAACATGGCGAAAGGGTCTATAGCCAATATTTTTTAGAGAGAGAGAGAGAGAGAGAGAGAGAGATGTTTATTTACACATATTCGATACACAGGAAATACAGTTGACAGGAAAAGATACAAATAAAAATAATTTCAGTCAAGTCTACATCGGCATGTGGGACGCCTGGCCAATTTTCGGGCCATTTAAATAAATCTTAAGTTTGCTGACTCGGGGACGCTAATTTTATGTCCACAGATGAGACAACTTTTGTTTCTTATGCTGTGTATGAACCATTCCGAAGGTAATATTTCGTCGTGGATAGTGCAAATCCGGTTATCTATCATACCACGCGGCGGACACGACGTACAAATACGCGTTCTTGAATCTGCATAAGCACGACGACGTCTGTACACGCGTCCGCCTACATACATCGCGCGCGCACTCTTCTGGATTCCGGCGGGGTCCGGCAATCTGCGCCTTGAGGGGTGGGGTAACTCGAATCGGTGCGGGGTGGAGCGTGTCCATTCTGTACGTTAGTACTATTATATATTCTGTGACCATTCGTAAATACACGTAGTTTTACAGAGGATGGTTTTAACTTCATACTTGTTTTATTTTAACGAAATACCTACATAGGAGTAAAAACTAGAAATTAGCTAAATTTGTCAGATGCAAGGAATTATGCAATGCCATAGTTACGCGGATTAGCACTATCCCCGACGGTGTGGTGGTTTCAAATACTTAATCTCTTCACTTCGCGTCAATTTTCTGATAGTATCGAATCTAATGCCAAACCAATTTCTGAAAGTATTAAATCATAACCTCGGGTCACGATTGAGCTTTCGAAAGCTAAAGGTCAATTTTGACTGACAAATTCATAATCCTTTCGCTGTAATTATTAAGTGTACAACATTTGCATATGAGTATGAGATGTAGGTACATCGATTATTGCGATACGTTTGGCGTTAGGGGTCCGTAGCTCAAAAGGAAAAATTTAGAAACCCCCTTTTATTAAAAAAGCCGTGGTAGCTTAGTTTAGTGGTATGACCTATGTATATATTATATATAGCCTTTCAAGCAGTCCAGGCTCGAGCCTCTGAGTTTTTCGAAATTTACGTACGAAATTACATTTGAAATTTACCACGAGTTTTACGGTGAAAGAAAACATCCTGAGGAAATCTAAACACTAAAGAATTTCAATGGTGTGTGTGAAGTTCCCAATCCGCACTGGGCCTGCTTGGGAACTACCCAACCCCTCTCATTCTGGTAGGAGGTCTGTACTCTACAGTGGAACGTATGTATATAGGCTGCGGAGGTCAAACCTTAACTCCTTTAAATGCCTAACCAAAAGTACCGCAATAACATATGTACATATGTAAGAAATTTGTACGCAATTGGACGTTTTGAATGAATGAATGAACAGTTTATTCACAGAACATATGGTACAAATAGGGTGTTAACAAAATTAATTATATTATTATCCAGATATGTTCGGCCATCAGACATGTGAAAGTTAATGTGATTAATTATTAATATTGTATATCTGTCAATAATTAAATTATACATAATGTTAGACTTATAATTACAATGTAGAACATTAGTAGAATAATTGATTTTTCATAATAAATTACTCATTATCATTATAATTACATTAAAATTTTCATTTCTAACATTAAATGTCAAGTCAAAACTTATAATTAAAGAATTCATCAATACTGTAAAAGCAAACATTACATAAAAAACGGTTCAACTTTGTCTTGAATTCTGAATTGGATAACGTTTTATAAGTAGCTGGAATTTTGTTATAAATCTTAATACACATATTATAAGCACTCTTTTTCCTGAGAACTAGTCTGTGTTTAGGAACCACCAATTGGTATCGCCTATGGGGTCTATTTGTTATCTTGTCTGCCGAGAGGAACAGATCAGAATTTAGTTTGACAAATATAGCTGCCTCATATATGTATAGGCTGGGAACCGTAAGTAAGTTAAGTTTTACAAATAGAGGGCGACATGTTTCTCTATACCCTACCCCACATATTGTTCTGATACATTTTTTTGCGCTACAAAAGTCCGATGTGCATCTACAGAGTTTCCCCACATAAGAATGCCGCATCTCAAAATTGACTGAATGTATCCATGGTAAGCCATTAGAGCTGTTTTTTCCGATACAGTTTGTTTAATTCGCCATAACGCAAAAACGAAACTGTTTATCTTATTGCACACTCCGTCCACATGTTCCTTCCAGTTACAGTGGCAGTCCAAAGTTATACCTAAGAATACAGTAGTTTTTACTTCCTCCACTTCGATATCATTATCCAAGCTTAGCGTTTTAAGCTAACGGGCACCCAGGCGTAGTGCAGACGTCTCCACCCCCATGTGGTTAATATTCCATTGGCCCGCACAAAGTGGTTCACTTCATCATTCCTAATATGAACTGCTAAGGAATGGGATTTGCTCGCATCGTCTGTATTTCCAGATGACGGCTGTTACGGAACTTATTGTCTCACGCGCTGACGCTTGCTTTCGCATTCACTATTTCTGTGAAACGGTAGGTATAAGATGGTGATAGAAAGAGATGGTGAAAGCGATGGCAAGCGCCCGAGCGTTAGACAATACGGCCTCTGGTGAGATAGAGGTGCATCACGGATCGGAATTGACATGTCATACCTAAATATAATTTTTATGACTGTGAATAATTCACTGTAAACATAAATGTTAAATTTGCACGCCGGATTCCGGTAGAATACGCTAGGTACTAAGTACTGTTATATTACGTTCCACCTGTTGTAACCATATTCAGCGAATAATTTATCATTCATTCATTCATCAATTATATGTAAAAAAAGGCTGGACCCAATGTTTCAAAGTTTTACTCACACTTTACTCTAACTTACAAGCTAAAATAAAAGAATTAGCATATAATATTCTAAAGTTATGCATAAGATGTTTTTGTGTTTAAGAAGTAATTACTTTAATCCGCTTAGCTCTAATTAAAATATAATGAATTTGTATATCAAAGAGCTAGTTTATGAATAAATATTACAAGTTAAATTGGAACTTAATGACTAGCGTTGATACGAGTATTTGATGCATATTCATGGGACCTACAGTAGAACCATCAACAATGAGGGTTTTCTTTCAGGTGGAATATCGCTAGATGGCGTTAGTATCGTAAGGTCTATTTGACGTTACACCCATACAACAAATGTCAAAGTTGTCAAACGGACCTGACGATACTAGCGCCAAATAGCCTCTCATAGAAAACCCTCATTCATTACGATTCTATACTGAATTAAAACCGATCAAGTGCGAGTAGGACTCGTAAATAGAAGGTTTCGTACCTCCGTAAAATGTTTTGAAAACAGTTCAGTAAAAACCGTGCCCCCCGATATCTCTTATTTATTTATTTCACTGTATAGTCATGTACATTTTAAAAAGATGTTAAATAGTTTTATAAGTCAGTCCATGACGCCCTGTAAGGGCACACAATAATACTTAAAACAAAATTTAACATTTCATTATGTCATTAAATTTAAATCATAATTTTTACTATACATTATTACTGGATTCTATTATTGATTTTGATCTTTATTTTTTATGAATATTAATTATCTGTGCATCTATCATTAAGGCTTTATATCAAATATATCCCGCAAAATTATAAAGTTCCCGTAAAAATCACTAAACGTCTTAAATAGTTGTTTGCAGTCGTTGTTTTTTACTTTGAAACTTTGAAAAAATTACATTGACACCTAGGTGAGTAGTTTTCAAAAAATTTGGACACAATTAAGGGATTAATTGAAAACAATTTTTTTTTAATTATTTTTGTGTAACGGAGTTGCCCATAATATACTTTGTATGACTAACTTTCGTTACACAAAAATAGCGATCGTGATTTTTGTTTTGATTAAGCCGTTAACTATGTACTAATTTTTTGAAAACGATCCAGGTCGCATTTAGCGATGTCACATTTTTACGTACAGGTGAAAAACCTGAATCACGTAGGGTGGAAAAATTTCGCTGCAACAGTCATTGACATTCCATATACCTGTCAAAGAAGTCACCGTGAAATTTATTGTGAAAAGGTTCCGCCTTGATACGCGGTTCAATTTCTTTGACTTCTACGAATCCTTCTTTCATGGTACTAAAAGCAAGTAAAAGCTTATTCAGACTTGCGCGATATCGCGTACCGATTCGGTATCTCTTCTGTCTGTCTCTGTCCGAATAAACCTTAAGCCAAGTTAAATGTAGTCTAGATTGTCTTACTTAAGCTTATTTCTAGATTAAGATCAGCCATTAGTTACAACGGCCATTATTATCCCGTTGATAACGATAAAAGGATTAAAAGGTCATTGACCCGAATATAACAGCCATCAAATAAATTTCTACTCTTACAAAGGCTCTCGAATTTAATTTAATTCCATACTAAATATTAATTTGCTACTTAATCGATTATACCCGGATTGAGGGCAAAGTACGTGGAGTTTTACATGTTTTCATTTTCATCATCATCCCAGCCTATCTACGTCTCACTGCAGGGCACAGGCTTCCTCTCAGAATAAGAGGGCTTTGGCCGTAGTTCCCATGTGGGTCTAGTGCGGATTGGGAACTTTACACACACCATTGAATTTCTTCGCAGATGTATGCAGGTTTCCTCACGATGTTTTCCTTCACCGTAAGCTCATGGTAAATTTCAAATGTAATTTCGCACATAAATTCCGAAAAACTCAGAGGTGCGAGCCGGGATTTGAACCCACGACCGTCTGCTTGAGAGCTATAAGTCTTACCGCTAGGCCACTATGGCTTCATTTGACTTTGTTTTTATTTTAATTTTTGTTATTTATTCTTGTATACATTTTTCACACATGCAGATTGCTGGATCTACGGAATGATTTTTAGGCTATTTTGTGCAGCTAACTTATCCTGATATATGTAGAATACTTTTCAAAAAAATTTTACACCATAAAGGGATTTAATTAAAACAAAACATGATTGATTCCTTTGTGGAACGAAAGTTACCCATATAGTTTTTATGACTAACTTTCGTTACACAAATGAAGCGATCATGATTCTGTTTCTATTAAGCCCTTAACGTAACTATATTATGTACAATTTTTATATTTTTTTTTAGTACTTATATATACTCATAATATATGGATTGATACATATGTAAAATCAAGAATTTTGCAAGAGGGTTCATAAAATGTAAACGAAGATCAAAGACATTTAGGAAAATATGTTGTATGTAGATGTAACGATCAACGTACATATGAGATTATAATCTTTACAATAAAAATAATGACGAAAGGTACAAATGAAATAAAATAAAAAAATAACCTGAAAATAACCCCCGAAACACAGGATTTCCTAGTTCGGGCTCATGAGTTGCTTACTTAGATTTATAAGGAAACTTTGTACCTATTAAGTTATTCTGTATAAATCAAATTTTCAATTTTATCTTTATCTCTATACAATTCGCCTAAGTCCTGTCCCTGTGGAAGAGTGTAGTGTAGTTGCATTAAAAGATCATTTACATTCCAAAACTTAATAGGTCTGTAGGTATAGGTATACCGGAAGTTTATTTGTAGTTTTTGACAGTGCTGTTTTAAGCTGTCCTTGAAATTATAACGACCTGTAGACTCTACCTACACAGTGAATAAACTAAGGTCGAGTCTTAGTTAATGATGTCCTTTGACTGTCAGATAATTTATCGTTGGGCATTCTCAATGTTAAATTCAATAATATCTCTTGTGGCAGTGGTAATAGGGGTGATGACACCACAAGCAACTGGCGAACTTTAAGTATATGAGCTGCTAAAACATGATAATCCCATAGATTTTGTATGGTTTGCTAACTAGTTATGTATGACGTCACCTTGTATGCCAATTCAATCTACTACCTATTTTTTGTTTTAAAACAGATAAAAATGTAATTTAGCAGTTGATCATTAAACTACCGTGAGACTCATTCATACTGTAATATCTCCGGATATTCGGGCTAATCCGTAGCCCTTCTTCTCGGAGGAACACGCACGTTTGGCAGCAGCCGTAGCGTGTTCCTCCGAGAGGAAGGGCTACGGATTAGCCCGAAACATGTCGAGTTAAACTCCGTTTGAGACATGAGTAATCCGGATTATTTCACTATTTAGCAGTTAGTTAGTACTTAGTTCATTTTACATCAGATGACCGCTTGCTCGTTTGCCTCCCTCTCATAATAAAAAGTAATAATCTGGTTTTTAGGGCTAAACTAAAATATTTTTTTAATAAAGTTTTATATTTTTAGGTAGGTAAGTAACTAAGTACCCTAATTTAGTAAGGAGGCAGTTATTTTAGTATTCGGTAAATTAAAAAAATTACTTTGCTGCGCTTCTGCGGATTAATAATAATATTATGATTATTTATTCAGACTTTTCAATCCGATTTTGTTAGTAATACATAATCACTTATTGGGTAATGTTAGTAGTTCTCTATGTTAATTTAACTTAATTAATTAATAATTTATTGAATCAGGCGTTACTTTGCGGAGGTCCATATTAATGAACTAAAACAATTACTTTGCTCACCCGCGACCTTACAATAGTTACGTTTATGCAAGAAATGTGTGTTCATGCAGTTCCTCCACCTCCACACTGTACGAACACACACAAATCACATAAACACAACTATCACCACCACCAAGCTACACTGACGCGTTTCGAACTCAACCAGAGCTCATCTTCGGAGTTACCACAACCATAAACGTGTTTGCATAAACGTAACTATTGTAAGGTCGCGGGTGAGCAAAGTAATTGTTTTAGTTCATTAATTAATTAAGACATCCATATAATATCTAGGCCTATTAGTATCTATTTTCTGCACAATTCCGTCACCTGCGCGTATGACGAAATATCTATGAATAATTTGTTAATTTGTATACGTAAAAAGGTAATTTCTGAGCATGTGCATTTTAAAAGTGATTTTTGATTTTAACTTGAAGACAGTATTTTATGCCAAACGAATGTCAAACAGATAATAGATAATAATAGGGCGTTAAACTTAACATCAAACGGTCTCGTCAACCAAATTCTTTCGTCTTTTTCATCACGATAATAGTGCCTGTCGCATACATAACTGAAAAAGAGGCTAAATAGAAATCTAAAAGATGATTTGTAATTTACTTGGTTGTTTACATTGCTAACCTTTGAAGCATAAAGTTATTTTATGATATTTATAGATTAGATTCTGATTTAAATAATTCAAACCTAGAGTTTATTTCAACAGCAGTGCCGCCATTTAACGGTCGCTCTAAATTTCTGCATTCATTGAAAGACCACCGCCTTAAGGAAGGCGCAAAATGATGCTCAACCATTACCCTAGTTTGACACATGTCAAAAGTCATGACAAAAACTGAGATCAGCAGATCACGAGATTGACACAAGTCATGATTTGTTTATCATAGTCACGCGAGTGTCATTGCTCAACGCGAGTAACTTGACTGGTTAATGCTAGTAATGGCACAAGTTGCTACACACTAGAGATAGTAACTAATTTACTGTACCTAATAATATCTGAGGGGGTCTCTAGCTAATTAAGCAAATTGATTTTTTTGGAACATTAAATGGTAAGGTTACATAAAATATTTCACATATTGGTGTGTATAGTAACGGAATGAAAAGGTTCGTAACCTCGACCTTAACTCGTTGACATAGAGTCGAAAAGTGACTGTACATACATTATGTACCTACTGTAAGGTCAGAGCACTTTGACTCAATGTAGATAAACTTTAGCCTAAATGAAAACTATATACCTATAGAATAAAACCGTAAAAACGTGGGCAGTGAGCTAAAACCAACGACAGGGCAATGTGCCGTAATTTTAAAGCAAATAATAAAACCTGGACAAAATAAATCCGAATTGCCAAAGGACCCGACCGTATGGTACGCAAAAAGATTTTCACAAAAGAAAATATTTCATTCAGCTTTTACATAACAAAGCAACAAAGCAAGAAGCAAAAAATGCTAAAAGGAAATTCTATAATCACGAAAGGGCGGTGAAAATGTGCTATATCAGCTCAGCAGCTTTTAAGAAGCTTTCGCTTGTATTGCTGGTTCCATTTCCTGTACACCGTGGGTATTGCAAATGCACCAGAGTCATACGACAGATTTCTGAGCCCCTCAGAATTGAAAAAACGTTGTAAGAACCTGAGGTTTAATAGGGAATTTAAAAGTTTCTTTTTTTGAACAAAAAATATGAATAATTTCGAACTTAAAGTGAACATGCCTTAGAATGAACCGGAACACATTCTTAATTGTTATGACGGTATCTTTTATGTAATTGTTAGTTTTAATAGCCTTGTTATTTTAATTGCGTAAGTTATTTCCCATCAGATTACCCGCTTGCTGTTTGTCTCCCTCTCATAAAAAACTTAAAAAAAAAAAAAAAAAAATTTAAACTGTTTATTTCAGTAAAATTACAATATTGCATGCATAATCCTAATTTAAAAAGAATTTCTTATTTATTTAAAATTTTCTTTTTTTTTCCTTTAAATTTTTCTTTTTAATTTTTTTGAATTTTTTATTTCTTTATTTGAAAATAATTTAGAAGAGATTTTTTCTTTCAATCGGCATCATAAAATACGGCATGTTTTTTCGCATTTGACCAGGTTCGAGTCCCGACTAAGACAAACGATTTTTCAAAAATCCAGAAATGCAGTATTTTTTGTTTTCAAAAATAAAGGAAAGTCTCCTTTACATAGAATGTGCTATTTCTAATATTCAAGGTAGTTGCTCTCCATGTGGCGTTCGTTTTTTCCACTCTGTACATTAAATTTTTTGGCCAACCCGAGAAATATATTTCTAACTACTTTGCGGCTTCGCCTCCGTTGTTTTTTTTTTTAAATTTCTTTCATAAGAACCTTCTCCTGACAATAGCAAACGCAATCTAAAAAGAATTATCCAATTTGGTGCAGTCGATCGGAAGTTATGCGCTTAGCAACACATTCAGCGAATAATTTTTATATTATAGAAAATATACGTTTTAAATCTGTCGTGTTACAGCCGCCATGGTGTAGGTATTATAATATGACCAACAAAAGAACAAGAGCTGACTGTCAGAGATAATACGACGTTTATGCAACCTCAAAGGAACTCTTGAAAGCATTTAAGTATAATTAAGGATAACTTTAATCAAATTTTCAAGTACCTTACTAGTCTTTTGACAAAAAGACTACGACTTCAGCTCTGTAATGGAAGACATTTCATTACAGAGCTGAAGTCGTAATTTCCAGCTGCAAAATTGCCCGTAAAAAGAGCATAAAATCTAAAGTTTAAGCTGATTTAGACTTTCGTTTAAGCAATTAACTGGTGGAACTGAGCTTGGCAGTTTTAATTAAAAGCATTAGGGCCTTGACCTTTGGAACTAAAACCACTATAAAGTAACGCCTTTGATTTACTATTCATAGCTAGAAATTGCAAATCGAATCGAACTCCCGAAACAAAATTTCACTTCTGTAACACAAACTTTACTAAAAGCACTGACAAGCGAAAAAATAGTTTTTAACCCCCGACACAAAAAGAGGGGTGTTATAAGTTTGTCCGCTTTGTGTGTGTGTGTGTGTGTGTGTGCCTGTGTGTGTGTCTGTCTGTGGCATCATAGCTCTCAAACTGGTGAATCGATTTGAATGCGGGTTTTTTGGAGATGGTTCTAAGACATGTCACATTAAAATTGGTTCAGCCGTTTCAGAGTTATCAGCTCTTTAGCTAGCTGCAGAAGGGGTCTTACATTAGACTTTATTTTCAAACATAATACGTGGGACCTAATTGCATTGCAGATTTTTAAAATTTTTAATTTTTGAATTCGTTTTCATTGCTCTTGAGTACGTACCTATATAAAATTAAAAACATAAATAAAACGTATTAGTCTCATGCACAGCGTAAGAAACAAAAGTTGTCTCTCCGATGGTCATAAAATTAGTTGCAACGACTCAGCAAACTTTAGATTTATATAAATGGGCCGAAATTTAGTCAGGCCCAGGCGCTCCCCCCCCCACACGCTGATGCAGACTTGACTAGAAACTATTGGAAAAACAAAACAAAAAAAATGTGTATGTCCCATTATTTCATAAATGGGGAAGCGAAAAACAACGATAGAAAACACACACTATACTTTTCCAATCTTATTACAATTAGTTCTGTGGGTCTAATGGTTAAGAAACATTAAAAATGTTCATATAATTACCTCATTGAGCTAAATGCCACATTATTATGCCAAAATTGTTAAGTACAGTTACCACATACCTAATGTACAGTTGATGATGGACTGTCTCTAAGTTTAGATGTCAAGGGTCGATCTTTGGTAATAGTGAGAAATATGATAAGTGCGTGTATAAATATGACAGGAAAAGTACACGGATTATGACGAAACTATAAAGATTCGTTTTTTGCCATATTAGAAACGGAACTTTAAAGGAACTTTGAGTTTCTTGCCGGTTTCTTCTCAACAGGGTTTTCCGAATCGGTGGTAGTTTCTATGACCTTCGTAGGAGCATCAATTGATGCCTAAATTGAATACAGAATTTTGACTTTGACTATGACTTTGAAGGCGCCAAAAATTAACAGAAAAGAGATTTGCAAATGAGTTGCAAAAAATATTTTTAATCAAAATTATTATGTTAATTGTATTTTCATCAGTTATACTTTACTTTGACTTTCGTTTGACACGTGTCTTTAACTACTACCTGTAGAAGTCATCTGAGCTTCCACCAATCTGAGTCAGTTTGGTAGGTTCTGATTCCCTACGAGGCAACGGACCCTATCCTATTTAGGTATCGTATTATCTCGCCTCATTCGTTTTTCGTTTAATTCTTATTTCGTCTCATTCTGTATTCGTCTTCGTCTTGTTCGCTATCTATCCGTCACTATCTTTTTTGGTATAATTAATACGTCTTATTCGTTTTTCGTCACAGTCTCCCTTGGACTCAATCATCGTTTTCCCCGTTCGTTTTTTGTCTCATTTACTTATTCGGCAAAATTATTTTGATACGTTCGGTGCTGGTCTACGAATCTGAGTAAAGATAGACTGCGAATGATATTAAAAATGAGGGAGACAAACAAAGAATAAGTCCAAGTAAGGCCGCGACGAAAAACGAATCCCTAAGACTTATTAAGAGAGAGACTAGTTAAAGAATTTGATCAAATAAGATAATGACGAAAAGCGAACAAGACGAATAAAGAATCAGTGACGAATACAGAACGAGACGAAATAAGAATTAAACGTAAAACGTATGAGGCAAGATAATAAGATACCATACTTTATACTATGCTATACCACAGAATATATAATAGTACTGACGTACAGAATGGAAACGGTCCGCCCCGCACCGATTCGAATTACCCCACCCCTCAAGGCGCAGATAGCCGGAAACCGCCAGAAACCAGAAGAGTGCGCGCGCGATGTATGTAGGCGTACGCGTGTACAGATGTCGTCGTGCTTATGTAGATTCAAGAACGCGTATTTGTACGTCGTGTCCGCCGTGTGGCTATACTTAATCCGACGAAACAAATTACTGTAATACTTCAAAGTTTCAGCCAAAATGCAGCAGGCTTGATCCCGAGTAGGCTCACGATAAATTAAGTCCCTGAAGTGGTATAAATAATGAGTGGAAAGCTACTTAGAATTCCATCCAAACTACATACTCGTACCAAATTTCAAGTCAATCCGATTGCAAGAAGTGAGTGAAAGCCGAATCGCAAGATAAGACCCGAACGAACATAACAAGTTAACCCTTTATAAGGCCCCATTTATTGCAGCATACTATCACAGAATCAAAAGCAGCTATCGAATGCGTACCTGACAAAGGATATTTTTAAAGCTAGTCGTATTTTCAATAATTACAATGGAAATTGTGAAAACAATAAAGTTGAAATTCCAACTCAATGCATGTGGTCGCTAAATCACCTCTGCCTTGTAAAGGGTTGATTGAATAAAAGCTTGTAAATCATCTCAACATCTCCACCTGTGTACCTCCCACTTTAGGGCACAGGCCTCGTCCCACATTGAGATGGTTTCGGCTGTAGTTCCCACGCGGGCCCCATTCCCAGTGCACATTGGGAAATTCACACACACCATTGAAATTCGGCTCTATATCTAAATCCCTAATGATTATTTGTCCTAATGATCGTTTGTCCTAACTCTTTTTATTTAAAATCTATTAATTGGGATGCACCAAAAAAAATAACCTCTAGTTTTTATATTTTTTTTGGAAAGAATAGGATATTTTAAGACACCATTTTCATCGGTTTTGAATTTGGTTGAGTATTTAATTTTTTATATTTTTTTTTAGAAATACGTTGGATGACGTCACAGTGAGAGAGCCACGTTCCATAGCCTAGAAAAATTCAAGTCGTACATAACATAATCTGTGGCACTACCACGGCACTACTGAGACCCTACTACGAAGTGCATAATTCGAACTTCGTTTCATGCCGTCCCGCTCACGCTAATATGATTTGACACGAGAGTGAGAGGGATGATACGATACGAACTTCGAATTTTGTAGTAGTGCCCCTGATTTGTCTTGTCACTGTCAATATTACAAGCACGGCTTAGGGTCCTAAATGAACCATGACAAAATAGTTTTATTTATTTCTCTTCTTTTAGCTTCGATTATTCCTGTTTGTTTAATGGTGTGATAGTAAATAGATATTTTTTATTAAAATCTGATATTTAAATTCTTTCATATTTACTTGTAACGTAGTAATTTAATAATTAAATTTGTAAAAATACATTGCGAGTATTGTATACATTTCGGACTTTATGATAAAATGACAACTGTTTAAAGCCAGGTGTGCATCATGTGATTAAAGTTCTGTCTTTGTCACTCTTTGCTATTATAAGCAGGACAGCAACATTTCAAACTGTCAATTTGCTTTAGAGTGTAGACCTGCTTTATATCTGCCTTTGTGACGATTCACTGCAGGGGTCAAATGAAAGTCATTACTTAAATTTTCTTTATTTAATTCAGATTATCATATTTTTGGAATTTGATTTCTGAAAACGCTTCACATAGCCTATTTCTCCAAACGGTTTTCTATTTATTATACGTTGCCAAAAATTGGGACATCCCAATTGTTCTAGATTTTTATAAAACAAACCTAACCTAACCTATGGACTTCTAGAGGATAATCATAAAAAGTTCCTGAAAAATTCACGGTTTCCGAGAAAAAAGTGTTAGGACCAGAGATGTGAAAAATACTTTATGAAATGTATTTAAATACAAAATGCAAATACTTCTTGATTTTTCTATTTCAAATGCAAAATACAAAATACTTTTTAGTTATGTATTTTAAATACTAAATACAAAATACGTATTTCCAAAATACTTTTCCCAAATAAAATACTTTTAGATATTAACTGCCTGTTCATTCAGGTTTAAATACCTAAGTTTTTTTTAACAAAGTATATTTCGTTAGATTTTAATTTTGTAACCAAACCGTAGATCGTATTAGCTGACATGTCAATAAAATCAAAACACAGGCGCTGTCCTCCGCATTTATTATTTATTTTCAAATAAAAAAAGAAAAAACTGACTATATCACTGGCTGACTCATCGATGCCAATCCTTTAACCCTTGGATCTAGAAACCTGATTTTAATAATGTAGATTGTAGACAGTAATATAATAAAACGATTTCATCGAAATTTTCAAGGGACAAGGAGTTTAACAATGAAAGCGAAACTGCTTGCACAAGCTAGTAAGTAAGTAAACACTTAGAATATTGTACAGTAAACTTATCACTTACACATACTTTGAACTACCTGCGCGAAGACTGTATACCTGGACTTCGCCCCGCCATACGGTTGATCATATTGTACGAAACCAAATTGATTACTTTATGATCAATAGTCGGTTTAGAAACTGCGTTAGGAGTGTTAAAGCATATCCTGGAGCCGATATAAGTTCTGACCATAGCCCAGTCGTTGCCACATTATCCTGCGTTTTGAAAAGGATAAAGAAGAAAAACCCAAAAATGAGGGTTGATGTGAGAAAAATTCAAGATGAGAATATAAAACCGAAGGTGGCTAACGAAATCAACGAATGGGCATTGACAAACAGGCAGCTGCCGTCAAGCTGTGTTGAAGAAATGTGGTCTCAGTTAAGATCAAAAATTTTAGAAATAAATTCAGAGTTCCTTAAGCCATCTGGATGGATACCGAAACATGAATGGATGAGTGAGAAAATCTTCAGCTTGATGGAAATGCGTAGACAATGTAAAGGAAATGATGCGGCAGCGTACAAAGTTTTGAATAGCAGAATTCGAAGGGAAGTTAGATACGCCCGAAATTCATGGTATTTGAAAAAGTGCGAGTACGTGGAGGATTTGCATGCTAAGCATGACGTATTTAACCTTCATAAGGAAATTAAAAGTATGGTGGGACACAGGACACAACACAACCAGTTAGTAGACGAAAACAACCATCCAGTACTTGACATAGCAAACAAAAAAGACCTATGGGAACGTTACGTCGAGTCAATGTTCGCAGATGACTCCAGAAGCTTAAATATGTCCTCGAGTTCTGTAGAGGGGATTCCTGTACTGAAAGATGAGGTAATTAGAGCATTGCGAAAAGCTAAAACAGGAAAGTCTGCTGGGCCTGATGGCGTCCACATAGAGGTACTTAAACAAATACAAGAAGAACACATTGACGCTCTGGTCAACCTAGTAAACCTCGTATACAAAACAGGTCAAATACCACAAGATTGGCTTAAGTCAGCATTTGTCACACTCCCTAAGAAAAAAAACGCAAAGAAATGTGAAGATTACAGGACAATCAGTCTTATGAGCCATGTTCTTAAGCTATTCCTTTCTATCATTCATGAGCGAATAAGAGTAAAGTGTGACGAACAGTTAGGCGACAACCAGTTTGGATTTAGGTCAGGAGTTGGAACGAGGGAGGCCTTGTTTGCAGTACAGGTCTTAATCCAAAAATGCCGAGATATGCAACAGGATGTCTATCTCTGTTTTATCGACTATGAGAAGGCATTTGATCGAGTACTTCATGATCGGTTAATGGCCATTTTGAGGGACGTTGGGTTGGATGACAAAGATATAGATATCATCCAGGAACTGTACTGGAATCAGCGCGCAATTGTTCGGGTAGATGGTGAAGAAACCAATGGCATAGACATCAAAAGAGGAGTGAGACAAGGATGTGTACTGTCACCGACTCTTTTTAATCTGTACTCAGAATCCATCATAACAGAAGCATTAGATGAACTTGACTGTGGCGTCACGGTGAATGGGCGTGTCATCAATAACTTAAGATACGCGGACGACACAGTCCTAATAGCGTCGACAGCTACCGGGCTTCAAACAATTATTAGTCGGGTGAACGAGTGCAGTGTGAGGGCGGGTCTGAAAATGAATGTTACCAAAACGAAAGTCATGATTGTTTCTAACAAAGATAATTTGGATCCCGTCTTTACGGTGGCAGGCCGAAAACTTGACAGGGTGCATAAATATAAGTACTTGGGAACATGGTTGGATGAAAGCTGGGATAGTGATCTCGAAATAAAAACGCGCATAGAGATAGCCCGCAGTGCCTTTACAAGCATGACGAAGGTTCTCTGCAATCGTAACCTAAATATCCCCTTGCGGACGCGTCTCTTACAATGTTACATTTGGCCAATGCTTTTATACGGATGCGAGGCTTGGACAATCAAAGAAGACCTCAGAAAACGCTTAGAAGCATTTGAAATGTGGGCGTATAGACGTATGCTTGCTATCAGCTGGACTCAGAGGGTTACGAATGAGGAGGTCTTGCGGCGTGTTGGTAGGAAACGCGAACTTTTGCAGACTGTCAAGAGGAGAAAAGTTGCATACTTAGGCCATGTGTTTCGGCATGATAGGTATGGGCTGTTGCAACTCATAATGATGGGCAAAGTCGCTGGAAAGAGGAAAGTTGGGCGAAGAAAGAAATCCTGGCTCCGTAACATCAGGGAGTGGACGGGGATCGCGAGCGCTGCCGAGCTTTTCCGCCTCGCTAAGGACAAGAAAAAGTACACGGAGCTAACGGCCAACCTTCACTAGTTGGAGTGGCACTGAAAGAAGAAGAAGAAACTTATCAGTTCAGTGTTGCCATATTGAGGGAAATAACTCATAATTGTTTATCAAATTTATTGATTTTGTGGGCTGAACTTAACAAAAAGTATTTTGCATTTTGCAAATACAAAATATGTTGCAAAAGGTATTTCAAATAAAATACAAAATACTTTTCCTAGAAAAGTATTTAAATACAAAATAGAAATAGGTATTTTGCATTTTGTATTTTGCATTTTAAGTACTAGTATTTCAAATAAGTCACATCTCTGGTTAGGACAAACGATCATTAGGACAAACATTACATTAGGACAAACGATGTTAGGGATTTAGAATGAGACCCTGAAATTCTTCGCAGGAGTGTGGAGAATTCCATTCGATGCTTTCCTTCACCAGTTTGTCAGAGATGCGAACCCAGGCTCGAACCCACAACCCTCTATTTGAGAGGCCGTGGGTCAAACCGCTAGGCTACCACGAAAAAAAAAGAGCTTGCAAGCAAAACCGTTTAAAAAACGTACGAAACGTCGATAGCAATAATATAAACATTGTATCATACGTTCCTACTTGGTTATTTTATTATAATTCTTAATATGGCAATGAGAACGACGATTAAAAGGCTAATAGATTCAAGCGCCATGAGTGATATTGAATTATATACATTATGCTGATAACAATTAGGTATAACTTAAATATCGCCCAGGATGGCACTTGAGTCAATTTGTCTTTTAACCGTCGATAGTAGGTCGCAAATAAGCGAGTATTAATTACAGACGGATGAAAGGTGGAATTATATTATAAAAAAATTAAGTAGTGTCGGTAATTAACAATTAATTGTTATTTAATATTTTTAACCTTTACATTTTTCACAGAATTGGTCCCTAGTGGTGGATATCGTAATATCGATCGCGATCGCAATCACCATCTCTTTTGTCCCTCATCCTGTATCGTGTGTAATAAACCGGTTGTCTGAAAAGTCGGTTTACGGACGATAGTTTAACGTGACAACGTCATAACAAAACATTCAAAAAACAAAAATGAAACCAGGCGGTCACCCATCCAAGTACTGACCGCGCCCGTCGTTGCTTAACCTCGGTGATCGGACGAGAACCGGTGTTTTGTCAAATATCTTGAAAACGGTGCATCCTACGGCAAAATCAATGAAATTTTCATCCCCCTTTAATACCGCTGCCTCCAACGCGATCCCGTAACCTTAACCAGGTCGTCGCTCCATCTCGTTAGAGGCCTAATTACACTGCGTCTTCCGGTCCGTGGAATCCACTCGAGAACCTTTTTGCCCCATCGGCCTTCAGTTCTACGAGTCTGGCGATTCTTCGAGCTATCTATGATGGGTCTCAATAGTTTGTCCGAATTGCCATAATGTATCGTTCGTTTTCCATAATTTTCATTAGTCATAAAGTGATTTATTTCTGAAGCGGTATTTTTTTCGCAATTGTTATTAAACTAACCCTAACCTAACCTACTGCATTCTATAAGATAGCATTTCAAATAAAAAATAAAACCTTCCAAAAACATTCAAAAAACCATGAAATAATAATTGAACCGAACCGACTACAATAAGCATGAAAATATCTTTCTTCTAATCTGTTTTAAGTCGGTGCCTCAGCACGAGCTAGCAGGAGTGGACCTAGTAATCTAACTTGCCTACATACCTTACTATCTATAGGGCTTCTACACTCCTGCAAGCTCGTGCTGAGGCACCGACTTAAAACAAATTAGAAGAAAGATATTTTCATGCTTATTGTAGTCGGTTCGGTTCAATTATTATTTCATGGTTTTTTTAATGTTTTTTGAAGGAGGTTTTATTTTTTATTTAAAATTTTTTATTTTTTGCTTTTTAGTTGTTTCTGTATAAAATAGATGCGTAGGATAAAATCATCAGTTTGACTTCGAAATAAGGTTATGTTGAAAATTTTATTTTTAATGCTCGACGGGGTTATGTCGTTTATTACAGAGTTCCATGATACTTTCTGAATGCAAATGCTCGACTTGTCACCGAAAATACTAAAATCGCTATAAGTTTCTCTTGAATTTTTGAGGAGTTTCTTCAATTCCTTATGGATCCCATCATCAGAACTAGATTTTGGTAACAACGGGACCAACCTTGAAGCATGTGCTTTCAAACAATGAAAAAATTTTCCACATCGGTTCATAACTGACGGAGTTCTGAGGTAACACACGTTAAAAAAAAAAAAAAGAACATACAACCGAATTGAGAACCTCCTCCTTTTTTTGAAGTCGGTTAAAAATCCTGAAAACAGTGCGCTTTTATAAATTTCATGACTAGAGAGCGGATTTGAAGTATAGCGATCTCAATATTTATATGGATATGACTGGTGTAATTTATTATTTTTTCTACACACAAAAATAATGTAACTTATCGAACAAAAAAGTAAAAACCTTTTTGGAAGCTTTTTACTGTGCATTGTGCAGAAGAGATATTAAAGAAGAAGAACTTAAAAAATAAACTATTTCAAAAATTAACAAACGTTGTTTTTATTTATTATCATCCTAATTTTTGCCCGATATTTACAAAAGCTTCCAAAAAGGTTATTACTTTTTTGTTCCTATAAGTTACATTATTCTTGTGTGTAAAAAAAATAATTAATTATACCAGTCATATCCATATAAATATTGAGATCGCTACTTCAAATCCGCTCTCTATTTATGACAAGTGAATTTATGACAAACTCAATTACGGCAAACCAAGGGATTGAGAGGTCTGTCGTCCGCGGAAGAAAATATTCGTGATGCTGAAATTAGAAATGCTAACGATATTCGAATCGATTGCCACATTATGGCGAGTCTAGATATGCTAAGAGGAAGTCTGTCTTGAGCAAGTCGTGGGGCCTGGGAACAAGCTATTTGACACCATCGGTGACGGGCCAGTGGTTTGACTTATGGCTTCTTAAGCAAAGGGTTGTGATTGTGAGTAGGCCCAGCCTCGCACCTCTGAGAGTTTTGGAATTGATGTGCAAAATTACATTTGAAATTGACCATGAGCTTTACGAGAAGGCAAACATTCAATGGTGTGTGTGAAGTTCCCGAACTGCACTGGGCCGGCGCGAGAACTACGGCCCAAGCCCTCTCATTCTAAGACGAGGCCTGTGCCCTGCATTGGCACTTATATAAGCTGGGATAATAATGATAAATCAATTGACACATTTTTCATGAACGAGCAGTCAATACATACTTTACTTTACTAAATTGGCAATGATGATAATGTCATCTGCTTCTTGACATAAGAATAAATAATAACAGAGTAGAAGGGAAACTCTCGCTCCGGCCGGACTCAAGGTCACGGTATTAGAGTACTCGCTAAGCGAGAACTCAGTCAAGGTGTCACGGCCGGCGCGGCGTCGCCGCACGCGCGTTTCGCTGTTAACTGTTTGCGCGTTCGTTTTATTGGAAACAAATAACAATGACGTCAAGTTATTGTGGTGTATTTGGGTGTATAAACAATTCAAAAACGATGCCAAATCACCTCAAATGGCTTCATTTGTAATAACTTCTTACTTCTTACTTACCTATAATATGTAGGTACGTACAGTCAAGGATTTTAATTGTTAGGCCATCTCCCACTGTTCGTATTTTAGCCGTGTAATGCAAATCAGCATATACGAGTATAAGCGGCTTCACCCGATTTGCAATACACGGCTAAAATACGAACAGTGGCAAGTGGCCTAACAATTAAAATCCTTGACTGTACCTAATGATTTATAAATCTCATATTTTGTAAAACTAGAATAAAATAATGATTTCAAAGTAAATAAAAACTTATATTTTAGCAATATTATCTTTAGACGTAAGTAATATTTAACAGTAAGCAAGCAACCCTAGCAACACGCCTGGACGACAGAGGGCTGTAACAACGTGAGGGGGGAAGTAGGCATATAAATGGCGGCGTTTTGGACGCGGTCAAAAGAGATTCCCTTCTACTCTGTTATTATTTATTCTTATGTTCTTGGTCCTAATTAGAAAAGCTCTGATGACATTTGCTATAGCTAAACTGTTTAAATGAGTCCTCTCGGTCCTTTTGTCGTCATACCCCCCAGCCCCTGTACTGCGCGGGCGAGGACTCATTTAAACGGTCTAGCTATAATGTGGCTAACATAGCCAATTTTGGCTACAAAATATGGGCATATCGTCCACATGTTTAACGCATGCGCTGGCAGCTGTCAGACTCGAGACTTCTTCAGGTGCCACAAACGCACATAAATGACTGCTATACTATGACATCGGCATTAGGCGAAAGTCATGAAAACGCATACATATATTTTCGTACTTAATAGTTTAAAAAAATGTCACAATAAATTATACGTTTTACTGAAATCAAAACTATCAATGACTGCTATTGTGATTTAATGAATATTGATATCCGATACCATTGTAACATTCGATTCGATTCGATTATTAACTAAAAATTATTTCATTACTATACAGCATTTTATTTCAATTTTCCTCATAGTCGGTGTGAAAAGTTGTATGTGTCACTCAGGAGTAAAATTATTTTCGTCTTGGGAGTTAACACTTGAATCCTTCGTTACGCTCAGGATTCTATTGTAGAATCCTGAGCGCAGCGAGGGATTCAATGTACTGCCCTCGCCGTAAATACATCATTTTGCTCCCTTGTGACGCAAATAACTATTGTTTAATTTTCATTATTTTACACCCAAAAGATCAGTTTACAGTCTACAAATATTTTTATTAAATTTCCAATAAAAAGGACGAACATTAACCTTTCGTCAGATATTCGACATCATTTTTGTTGAAGTTGTGCGTTTTCAAAATCGATTCGGGCCTCTGTGAAATCCTCAATGGGCCAAGTGTTTGGCTTGGCTGATTTAAATTATGATAGCGTAGTTGGATACGCTTAGCCAATTTTTTAATTATTGCCACGAAGAACACAGTAGACGAAAGCTAACCACGCGGAATCAAAATTCATTGTCTAAATCTCAACTTTTCTTGAGTACAATTCAAGCAATTTACGATGACAATCAACTATCAGAACCGGTTAAACTTATAACAAACACACAATTCATGGTTATATCTAAAATTCAAAATGCAGACCGTGATAAATTCAATTTAAAACAAAACTTGAGACAACAAAACAATTTTACTATTATTCGGTTTAATAACGAACGAAAACAGACAACGGTTAATTAAGACAACAATGTTCTTGTTTTCCAAATTACCATTTTACAATGAATATATTCACAAACAATATTTTTCTTTCTTTTATGTGAAATAGTGGGAGTCGGTTAATTAGTGGGAGTCGGTTAGTAAAAAAATCTTAGAAAATTTGTGAGATATCTTTGAAATACGGGTAATTTGTGAAGGCTTGACGTGAAATTAATTGTTGGTTACAAAATTAGTTTTTAACTGAAAGTGTTTAGTTATAGAGTGAAATTTTAGGCCTAGGACTTTTCAAGGGGAGATTTAATAGGCTGTTTCTAATCCAGTTCCAGCCACTTTTCATCAGGTGAGATAGAGGTCAATCACTAGTCAGTTTTAAGTAAAAAAGGCGGGACCACCTTAATAATTCATGCCAAGTGGAAAGATGTATTTTTTTTAAGTAATACTAAGTATACGCGTTTTTTGTGGCCACAATCGTATATCCATTAATTTTGGATGACTGCGTTGCGTAACATCATTGTGGTAATAATGGCCACGCTGTGATAATGCAGTCTTATTTAATAAACAGTTAATTGACATTATTACTTGCTATCCCGCTAAGCTGTTCAGTAATATTTATTTTAATAATATATCCTACTAGCTGTTCCCGCGAGTCTGTCTGCGAAGAATTCGTTTATTGCTATCCCGCGGGAATTATGGCAATTTTCGGGATAAAAACTATCCTATGTCCTTCCCAGGGTCTCAAACTATATCTATACCAAATTTCATCTCAATCGGTTCAGCGGTTTAAGCGTGAAGAGGTAACAGACAGACACACTTTTGCATTTATAATATTAGTATGGATAGTATGGATTTTCTTTTATGTTTTCCTTTTTCGAGAAAACACTACAATCGCCTCAGCCAGAACAGCACTTGCTGTCTTCTTATTTTGAAACGGATACCCACTCAGCTAGTAATGGCCAACTTTAAAGCCTAGTCAATAATTAACTATTTATTATGGCTGCATGTAGTCTAAGAAATCGCCATGTTATTTTTTTTTAAAACAGGCAACACCCGGATTTCGAGCTCTTGATGTCCATATGTCTAGTTCTTTGACAAAAAGCACGACAGAAATGCACGATCGGAGCAATTAACATTGTCGGAACTACAATTTAGTGTTTAGTGTTTTGTTACAGTTCAAAGTGATCAATCACCGCGAAGATTTCGCGAGATAGGTTACGTAAGCGAGACAGAGATAGGATCGACCCGAACAATGGAAGAGTTTCCGCCGTCGATCGCGATTGCTATCAGTAGCGGTACTAATGTATTGAGCCGTCAATTTGTCTGTCGGTACTAACCGTTGTGCTCGTAACCAGTGTTGCCATTAGTTAATTTCAAAAGACGCTAGGGATTTTGCAAAAAGTCACCAGTTTGTTGGAAATTGACTCCAACTGTCGCTAAATGGAGTACGGTATTGAACGTCCCAGAATATACGACTTAATAATGAACGTCCTGATAATTCGTGTACTGTATACAAATTACATAAGGGCACGAATTATCAGGGCTTGCATGAATAGTGCGTATTTTCAGGGCAAAAATTACTCGGACGTACATTAACAGCACTCGCTAAATGCATTAAAATCTGACAAAAAAGCAGATGAAAAGTGTCGTCATCATCATCATCATCATCCCAGCCTAAATACGTGACACTGCAGGGCACAAGCCTCCTCTCAGAATGAGAGGGCTTGGGCCGTAGTTCCCACGAGGGCCCATTGTGAATTGGGAACTTCACTCACACGACACCATTGAATTTCTTCGCAGGTGTATGCAGGTTTTCTCACGATGTTCATGGTCAAGGTCATGGTAAATTACAAAATAAATGTAATTTCGCACATAAATTCCGAAAAGCTCAGAGGTGCGAGCCGGCATTTGAACCCGCGACCCCCTGCTTGAGAGGCTATAGGTTAAACCACTACTAGGCCATAACGGCTTGAAATGATATGTGTGAAACGTTTGAAATGGCAATTGTCAAACTTTCGTGATTTTCTCTCATAACTATCACCACTCACGGGACTTAATCACTTTACAGTGGCCGAAACGTGGAGGTAAATAAAAGAAATAATATTTGCGTGATAAGTTTGGTGATTGGTGATAGTTATGACGTACATAATCACAACAAAAGACGCTAGATTTAACGACTTAGTGGCTAAGTTGGCAACACAGAACACTGCTCGTAACATGCACGTTTTATGATTACGAGACTTTCGGTTAAAATTGGTCGGTTTCAACAATGTAAGTATTCACAACACTCAAATGTAAGTATTACTAACAAAAGGTAATTGATTTCATTAATAGCCTCCAGTAGAGTTTCGACTTGTTTGTGCAAAACAAAGTTTGTGCAAAAGACTGCCTACTCTTTCGCTAAATACAATATAGATACAATGACCCTTTATTGCCCACCACAAAGAAAACAATACAGAAAAACAAGTACTCCTCTAACTCCCTCCTCCCCTTCCTCCTCTTTTTTTTCCTTTGAATAAGAATTTTAAATAAATTATTGTATGGCTTTCGTTCGTTACGGTTTTAATTGACATTGGTTCACTATATTTGTCTAGTTCCTTGCAGTCAGTACGCTTAGTATAAGTTTTCCTTCACTTCAATACTTCTCGATCGCGTTTACGTAAAAATTTCAATTCTATGGAAACATGGAAGCGCGCGCGCGGAGATGCTGTCCATGTTTCCCTAGTAATTGAATTTTTTACGTAAACGCGATCGAGAAGTATTTGGTGAAGTAAAAACTTACAGTACGCTTAGTATAAGTTTTACTTCACCAAAATACTTCTCGATCGCGTTTTCGTAAAAAAACCAATTACTAGGGAAACATGGACAGCGCCTCCGCGCGCGCGCGTACATGTTTCCATAGAATTGAAATTTTTACGTAAACGCGATCGAGAAGTATTTTGGTGAAGTAAAACTTATACTAAACATAATGTACGCTTAGTATAAGTTTTACTTCACCAAAATACTTCTCGATCGCGTTTACGTAAAAAAATCAAATACTAGGGAAACATGGACAGCGCCTCCGCGGCCGCGCGTCCATGTTTCCATAGAATTGATTTTTTTACGTAAACGCGATCGAGAAGTATTTTGGTGAAGTAAAACTTATACTAAGCGTACTGTATGCTTAGTATAAGTTTTACTTCACCAAAATACTTCTCGATCGCGTTTACGTAAAAATTTCAATTGTATGGAAACATGGACGCGCGGCCGCGGAGGCGTTCTCCATGTTTCCATAGAATTGAAATTTTTACGTAAACGCGATCGAGAAGTATTTTGGTGAAGTAAAACTTATACTAAGCGTACTGGTAAAAAGAGTCACTTCGCGAGTTCTTTCCGTCAACTCTGTAACGTGTATCTAGCAGGGATTTTATCAAATCGCTAAAAAAATCTAGTAAAATGAAAAAACGAGTTGCCTTTTTAATCTGATTTTGTAATTTCACTACACAGATTGAGGTTTTTGGTCAAATGACTGCATTTTAACACCCTTAGAGATTTATTCATATTTCAGTTTTTGCCATTTCCCTGCGACATATATATATGTATGTCTATCCGTTGCCTAGTAGCCATAACACAAGCTTTGCTTACTTTGGGATCTGGCCAATTGGAGTGAATTGTCCTGCAATATTTATTTATTTATGAACCATATTTCAACCGAAATAAAGTTATTTGTATTTGGTAAGTTACCACCCGTCCCAATTGGAGATGTCTATTTTTTTGCAATGTATAGAAAATCGAAAACCATTTCGAAATAAATGCTTTTTAAATCGTTTTCTGTAGTTATTTCATTATAATATTATGTAATGAATTTATTATATAACAAATAAGCAATGACCTTCATTTGACATTGGTGTAAATTGCGTGACCGGTCCAAGTCGTACTTTATTCTGTGTGGTTAGAATTCTTCACAATTTACGCGTGGATTATACTACGGAGTTTGATTTGGACCCGCTGTCTGACATCTAGCACTTTGTCAGTGCCAGTAAAGTGACACAGTGTATAGTGTACCACTACGCAAAAAATAATTAAAGGGGTTGCCTTATCGTACGCATTTAGATAGATTTAGAAATTTGGCATTGTGGGAGCCCTCAATTATAATCTGACGTCATCAACCAAAATAGTTTCAATAATTAATTTTGAAAAAAGTAATGAACTAAATGACAAAATATTGAAATTAGTTTCTTATAATTGACTTTTCTATACAAAAAAAATATAAAAACCACTGGTAATTTTTTTTAGACATTCCCAATTCCGGCAGGGTAATCCCAGTTTTGATTTCATAGATAACAACTAGCAGGGGTGCCAACCTGTTCCCTGTTCCGTTTCTGGTGGCATAATCCCGATTCTGATATCACAGATAGCAACTAGCAGAGTTGACACCTGTTCAGGCGCACGACAGTCTCGATTTTGAATTCACCAATAGCCACTAAAAGAGGTGCCACCTATCCCTATTCTAGCGGGACAGTCCTGATTTTGATTTCACAGATAAGACACTAGCAGAGTAACCACCTGTCCTAATTCCAGCGAGATAGTTCTTTTTTCTTTTGTAAACGCCCCGATTGTAACATAATATCGATACTAACAAAATATCAATGTCATCGGTAGAACTCGCGATATTGTGTCTATGTTTTAAGGTAACAATAGTTCGATTGCTAGTTCAATCTAGAAATATATTGTAACAACCATAAAAATAGAAAAATAAAAAAATCAAAATCAAAGAAAAATAAAATAAAAATAAATATTAGGGGACAATCTTACACAAATCGACCTAGTCCCAAACTAAGCAAAGCTTGTACTATGGGTACTAGACGACGATTAACATACTTATATAGATAAATAAATACTTAAATACATAGAAAACATCCATAACTCAGGAACAAATATTCGTGCTCATCACACAAATAAATGCCCTTACCGGGATTCGAAAAGTAAGAGTACAAACTAGACATAGACATAGGTACAATCAACGTCATAAATAAGTGATCACTTTTGTACCTTGTTGCTTTCAGTCGTTAACATAATTTCGTATGGCATTTCAATTAATTTCAAACATGACGCTAAAATGAGAAGGTACAAAAGTGATCACTTATTTATGACGTTAACCCTACATATTGATGCTGCTATAAGTAAAGTTGTTAGAGACTAGAGAGCCTGACTACGAAGGTTGAGGTCCTGGGTTCGATTCCCGATGTTTGTGCTCAAGTCTTGAATGTTTAATTTGTATTTAAGTATGTATTTATCTATGTAAGTATGTTTATCCGTTGTTTAGTACCCATAGTATAAGCTTTGCTTAGTTTAGGACTAGTCCTTGACTTAGATCAATTGGTGTCAACTGTCAATCCTCCAATGATTTTATTTATTTATTGTAAACTCCACTCTCGTCGGTCTATGTCAAATCTACATGGAGCAGAATGAGCAGATCTTTAATCGAATTACATAACGTAATGCAAAAACGAACATGTCAGATTAATTGAGCATAATTATGGGTCCAAGCTCGGCTGCGAAAAATTAAAATAATTGGTGTAATTAAAATTACTTGTGAAACAATAGAGTGGCGATATGCTAATCAATGAGACCGGTGAGACTTTTTTCCTACAATCCATTTTAAAATGTACCATTAGTTATTCTTTACATTCCCCATAATATTCATATGTCCTTGCCTGCTGTACCAAATTAAACATTGGTCTTTTTATTTTCGTTTTATTCAAATCGAAATACATAGTTTTTCTTTTCATACATAATAATTAATATTTATGTGATGGCCAATTTAACTCTGCTATATCTCACGTATCCTCTTCCTTCCCAGCAGTCGCGGCGCCCCTTGTATCAGTTTTGATACTAAATGTAGAGAAGCGTCGCGAGAGGCGGAGACGCGGCCCCGTCTCTTCTGTCTGCTTTCGATCGCGACGCTTCTATACATTTAGGGATGGGCAAAGGGATAAAATATATCGATATAATATCGTATCGATACTTTTCAAATGTATCGATATATATTTACAAAAAATATCGATATTTCGATATATCGATATATTTTGCCCAAGAAGCGGATACCTATATTAAGCACTGTCAAAAATTAGATAAAAAAGTTAATACAAATCTGGCATATTTATTATTTATTAAGGAATAGTACATTTGACAAATCAACATCATTAGAACCATAGTGAAAATAAACGGATCACTCACGTCTTGAAACGAGTTTAACTCGACATGTTAAACTATTAACTCGTTTCAAGACGTGAGTGATCCGTCTATATCAGACGAATACTGGTTTGAATGATTTTAAACATGAAACTACCGTGAGACTCACTCATAGTGAAAATAAACGGATCACTCACGAAACTATCCATACAGTCTACCTTAGAAACTTAGCCTTTTCCTTAGAATATAGATCGAATTGGTCGGATACATGATGCGAAGATTGCGAAGCTTGTGCACTGTGCAGTCTGTTAACGTAGTCGGGTAAAAATGTATCGATTTCTATACCAGAAAAAAAAATCAAAAAATCGATACAGTAAAGTCTGGTTACTTTGGCCCTGAAGGGTAACTTTGACCATTGGGATTAACTCTGTCCAGATTTTATTATTGCATCAAAATTAGGGCTAACTGCCGTATGGTTTGCTTTAGCTGACTGCTCACGTTCTTATGTTTTTTACTAGACTCTTCTTTATTTAGTTTTATATGGGCCAAAGTTACCCTTTATTGGGTCAAAGTACCCCGACTTTACGGTAGGTATATCGAAAAAAATAAAATCGCCGATGATACCACAGCTATGCCCCTAGGTTTCGTTTTTTTCCATATTTCAATTAACGTAAGAAATATGAGCTTTCAAAAACTGAAAAAATTGCCGAATTTCAACGTCATTTTCAGACACTCATCAGAAAAGAATCCCTTATATAAACAAAAAAAAAAAGGAAAACATAGGGCATAGCTAAATCTATCCTCTAACTATATTTGAAAAAAATAATTTTATTAGTCCAGTTTTCGAGAAGAAAACAGGGGATTACGAAATGCTGTTTTGATCAATTTTACGCGCCTATTAACGGTCTGAGCTGCAGTTGTCCCGCTCTCGCTGTACTGACACGGAGGGGTTCGGGCGAGACAGCGACATTTCATTAAAAGACCTATTTCTCAAAAGTCTCTCAGTCATCGTACCCTCACGTACCAAAGTGAAGAAACAAACGCCGTAAGTTCTTCTCTTATTCATAACTGTATTTAGAGTACTCACGTTAATGAATATTGTTTATCCGGAAACAATTAAGCTAAGTACCTAAATATTGGATGTTTACAATCATTAGGTAAGTACTTAAATTTTCATTAGATACAATAACAACGGAACCGAGTAATTTACATTAAGTTTTAGGGTTACCATTTGAGCGTTTGTTCCGAATCATTTTCGTGGACACATTTTTGTAGATACGGCAGAAGATTCTGTCAGTGTTACCAGTTATCTGGTAGAAATACAGGACCTCAAAATAAATAACCGAAAAAGCCATCAAAATCTACACTACATTATAGCCAATTCGTAAAAAATGTGATCATGTAAGTGAGGCGTTTTGAAACGCTCGAATAATAACCCTTTAACGAAGTAAATCGTCCTCACTTAATTTTATAAATTAACATTGTAATTTTCCTAGAGAAAGTTCCAGCGGTCAGTGCAATTGTGTTGCCTTAGTACCTAGCTGCGTCCGTCATTGCGCACGTCGTAAACGTATATCGATTATTTTCTAAAAAAATATCGATATTTCGATATATCGATTTTTTTTGCCCAAGCCTCTATACATACATTTAGTATGAAAGCTGACTGGGCGCCGCGACTGCGACGCACCCCCGTCCCACGTCTCTTCTGTGTGGCTTGCGCCTAAGTAACCTCCTATTCCTACTGCGCGTGCTCGAGACTCACTTGGCCGGGCTTTTTAACTTGTTGTTTAAACTGAACACGTATAGAAGTTCAAAGAAAACTTGTACACCCAACTGGCCAAACATAAGTCAACTGCCACCTAAGTTACAAAAGTGATGCGACCCAACACTTTAAATTAAGTTAGCTTAAGTATAAGTTGAGGGTTAGATGTTTTTCATGTTTTATTCATATAACATCGACTCTTGTCTAATTTACATCAAACTGAAATATATAAAACATTTTCTTAGTACTGTTATGACCTTTACGTGGGTCCTGGGATGTAGCTTTTCTTTCCAAATAAATACTATGATTCAAACGACAAGCATAACTTTTAGCTGATGTTTATTGTTCTGCTCTTCCATTACGAATGTACAGATTTATTTTATGTTTCGGTACTGACATTCGGCTGCTCTTCTTAATTTAAATTTCAAAATATGACCATAGAGCTTCCGCGTGCCAGTATCCTAACAGTACCTAGAATTTGTTCTCCAATTTTCGAAGGAAATGCGGAGTAAGTATCAAATTATATAAAGTTTGAAAAGAAGTATAGACAAAATGCATAATGATAACTTAATATAAGTAAAAGTAATGCAATTTTCTCAGAAGTTTTCAGTTTTAGGATTGTTATATATAAACTACGTAAGCCTAACCTAATCTAATCCAAGCTGTAGATAGCACGGTCAAAAAACTTCGTCTAATTATTAGTTTCACCGAATACCTATTATTCAAGTGACCATTATGTATTTCGACCATTAATGTTATTAAATTATATATATTTTGACACGTACCCTACGCTACGCATATAATGCGCATGCACCAGGACTCACTTTATTGTTCTTAGAAATTCTGTCTCACAATTACTATGCTCACGCGCAGGTGAGCAAAGTAATTGTTCGTTCTCCGCAAAGTAACGCCTGATTCAATAAAAAGCTGTGGTGGCCTAGTGTTTTGACTTCTGGTCTCTCAAGCAGAGGGTCGTGGGTTCGCATCCGGGCTCGCACCTCTGAGTTTTTCGGAATTTATGTGCGAAATTACATTTGTAATTTACCATGTGTTTTACTGTGAAGGAAAACATCGTGAGGAAACCTACATATACCTGAGAAGAAATTTAATGGTGTGTGTGAAGTTCCCAATCCGCACTGGGCCCGCGTGGGAACTATGGTTCAAGCCCACTCATTCTGAGAGGTCTGTGCCCTACAGTGGGACGTATAATAGGCTGGGATGATGTTATACTAAAGATAACTGCTACACTATTTAAAATGGCACACACAAGTCATATGAAAGCCCACAACAGACCAGAGGCTATATTGTCAAATGCACGGCCGCTTGTAATCTCATTTATCATCCATCTCTTTCTCTCACCATCTCATAAGAAATAGTGAATGCGATAGCAAGAGTCAGCGCGTTAGACAATAATCAGGGGCTAAATTCAGGATCGGCCCAACACGGTTTGCGAGCAGTAATTCAATCGTTTGCGAGAGGATAGGGATGAACTGCTATTCATGAACGCCAAAAGTCACTGGTTTGCGAGAGGTTTGGGCTGAGCTTGGGATGAGCCTTATTTATAAGCTTATGGATTTAAACTCTTATTTTTTAATTAATACTTTATTAACTAGTCATTGGCCCGCGACGTCGAAGTTCCTAAAACGGTCCCATAAGGCTTATGGGAACGGAAGCGATACATGCCCTCGGTACCGCTCTGCTTTCAGAGCATTACATGAGTGCGTGTGAGCCAACTTTGGGGGCGGCAGGCGTAAGCGTTTGCCTTTGGAATCCAAAAGTTTAATGGTTACTTGACCTGAAATGTGTTTTTAACACAATCATTTTTAATTATTGTGACATTGGAAGACATCTCCCTCCAATATTTTTATTTTTTCCTTTTTAATTTTTTTTTTTTGACGGTGGAAGCATTCTACACTTCCACTTAACGTAGATATAGTTAAGATGTAGGTATTGTTTTAGTTTTTTAACTAAGGGACCCAATACATCCCTGTATTGTTTTTTTATATAATTATTTTTTTTATTTACCTAATTCTATATTTGTATGATTTTTTTAATTTGTAATTTATTATATTTTAATTTGAAAAGATGACTTTCTGCCAAGTTTCTTGCGGCGCATTCTTCTTGGCAATGATGGTCCTTACGAAAGCGCTGGTAGTTTAAAAAAAATGACATGTAAAAGAGCCCTTTGCGGCCTACTTGCAGAATAAACGTTTTGATTTTTGATTTTTTTTTTTATTTATTTATACATTTATTTATTTACAAAGCGAATTAACAGGAAAATAAGGCTCATCCCAAGCTCAGTCCATCCCTATCCTCTCGCAAACGATTGAATTACCGCTCGCAAACCGTGTTGGGCAGTTCCTGAGTTTAGCCCCTGGATTTAACCAAAATTAATCGTTTTCTTACAATCACCACCTACGTTTGGCTGTTTGATATCGCTACTTTATGTCGACAAATTATCTCAATCGAGACTTGGTACGTTTTTCACAGCTTTTTTAATTGGGATTTAATTTTATTTTAAAAGCTTTTTATTAACTTGCAATGTGTGTAAGTATGTACTTATGTACTGGTTAAATCTTGGAAGTTGAATTTGACCGACTTCCAGTGGTCGTATTTACTTGAAATTTGGTATACTTATGTAGGTTGGATGACAATGCAATTGCAGTCAACAAAAAGTACTGTCAGTGAAAAAGCTTGCATTGAAAATGAAATTTTGAACTAAACTTATTTATTCTGCGGAGACTACCACCAAACACTTTATAACAATTTAAATTTCAAAAATATCCAGTATTACTTTATACTTAGCTGGTCTGAGACAGTGAATAAATTCATGATAAATTTTAATGGCCGGCGATGTTCATAAACTAAATCCCGATTTAAATTACAAAGAGCATTTCAAATTCAAAGAAACATTAAAGTGCTTCGACATAAAATGCCACTTTCAACGTAATAGTGTCAATTGTAATACGAATACGTTTCAACGCAACTCTATGGTTTTCAAAATATGACAGTTAAGTAACTCGCTAATGACCGAGATAACCTAAAAAGTAAAAAAAGCGAAGGGCATCTGCCGGCCTTGGCCTGCCTTGACTTAGTCATAGTTAAAAGAGAACCGCAGGCCGCCTTCATAAATACGAGAGCGCGCGCGCAGTGCACCGTGATTTTTTTTCAGGTAATAGGTAGAATCCGTACGCATGCAAAGGACTGGCCTGACTTTGCGCCAGACCGGGACTTGTGGAGATCAAGAGGAGAGGCTTTTGCCCAGCAGTGGGGCATTATGACAGGCTAAATAAATAGCTTTGGGCTTAAAACAACTAAATTTCATAATACCTTATTCACTAATACCCCTAATTTTCAAATTACCAAGGGCTCATAATACCTAAAAATACCTAAAATTTAAAATTGTCTCATCTTAAAATTTAAAATTTTTAGGTATTATGAGCCCATGGTAATTTGAAAATTAGGGATATTAGTGAATAAGGTATTATGAAATTTAGTTGTTTTAAGCCCAAAGCAATAAATAAATAAAAACTAAGACTGTTAGTGCTAATATTTACGTAGTCCGAACACTATCCTGGGCGGGTCCGATACGCTCTTGGCCGGTTTTGTGTGTCGGAAAAAATAATCTCAACCTAATTAGATCAGAATCATCATAAACAATCACACAAAATCCTTAAACTTACGTCCCTTCGGCGTGGGGGTTAGAATAAATAGTAGCTGTGTGACGGGGACAAACAGCGGAGCTTCAATAATAGGATCGAATTGACGCCTTTTTGTTACAGAACCCTAAAGTGTATTGGAACTGGGAATCAAACTCAGTTTCTCGCATTCGATGACGCGCTTTACTATATACACCAACCCAGTCGATTATTTGCAAGCGCATTTTTTCTATGAAGTCAACCTACTCTCTTCTTATCACTATGTCTCAGACCTCAGACTAAGCCGCACAACACATTTCGCACGTTTAAAAATAACAAAAACAACTCGTTTTAACAGTAATTTTAACTTTGATCTTTCCTTTTATACTATTAACATTCAATTTGAAATGTACTTATGTTTATACTTACTGCGTTTTATATTTAAAATACGCTCTGTCTGCGGCGTCAAGTGCTATTTAACACGGTCGTTCACACTCTTATATGAGATGGTCACTAGTAACTTGCGGTCAGTTAGATATAGAAAAAAAAAAGAGAATATGGGAGATTTTTACGAGTTCAATCCCGACGTTTCAAACTCAAAATACTATGCCAACTAAAGAACAGTACGCCCATCTGTTTTCCTCATTTCTCTTAAATCTCTTGACAGCAAAGAATAGATAGGTGTGTAGCTACAGTCTGCGTGTGAGATCAGAAGAAGCGGAGGTGCCCCGCGCCACGTCGCTTCATACCCCGCACTCATCCAACGGGAGTAAAAGAGATGAGAATATATGGGAGATTTTATCGTGTTCAATCCCGTAGTTACGAATTAAAAATTTTATGCCTACAGAACAGTAACCATCCGTTTTCTTCATTTCTCTTTTTTTATGGAATAGGGGGCAAACGAGCAGACGGATCGCCTGATGGGATGAAAAACGATGGACACCTGCGACACCAGAAGAGTCACAAGTGCGTTGCCGGCCATTTAGGTAGGACTACGCTCTTTTTTGAAAGGTTGAAGATCATATCGGTTAGGGAATACCGCAGCAGGTACTTCATTCCAGGGCTTTACTGTGCGAGGCAGGAAATTTCTGGAAAAAACGCACAGTAGAAGACTGCCAACCATCCAGACGGTGAGGATGGAAGTGTTGTCGCGTAGGGCGGTGGCAGAAGGATTTTTTCTCTGCTTTCTGTTTGACTTCAGAAAGCAAAGGATAGATAGCGATAGACTGCGCGCGAGCTCAGAGGAAGCGGAGGCTGAGGAAGCGGAGGTGCCCCGCCCCGCACGTCGCTTCACACCCCGGCCTCGCCTTGTGCTAGACGCGAAACCACGCTTATCTTGTAACTTTCAACCTTTTTCAGAGCGATATCAATGTTAATTTGTTTCTTAACTGTGGTTACTTGGCGTAACCCGAAACAAAGGCTTACGGATGACGAAACACATTAAGAGCACTAATTCGATGATACAACATGCAGCGTCCGAAACATCAATTTACTTTTACTTTGGCACAATTGCGGGCAATATTATATCGGAGCAGAGGCGTGGCGTTGCAGCAATGCACCTGTGTGGCTGTGTGGAGTTAAAGGTGAGCGCCCACGGAATGGCCAGCACGAACGTCAATTTTTCACTTATCACTCAAAGCCCAAGTACCGATGTTTGTTACTCTTTAAAGCTATAACGGTTTGATGGATTGTGATGAAATTTGGCACACAGGTAGATTATAACCTAGATTATCGTATAGGGTACTTTTAACTTGGATAGCGATAAACGAATTCTTCGCAGACGGAGTCGCGGGCAACAACTAGTTAATAATACTAAGTTTGCAAGCATTAGAAGTACTTTCACATCAAACATTTACAATCTTATAGTTTGGCCTAGAAAAAGGTTCATTATCATCCCAGACTATACACGTCCCACTGCAGGGCACAGGCATCCTCTCAGGATGAGAGGGCTTGG